>JAFBJY010001287.1:0-56455 GCA_016801885.1 Toxotes chatareus | reverse complement strand
AGACCGATCCCAGCTGTGGGGAACTGCAGAAAGCTTCATTCAGTTACGCCGAACTGGCATGAAGTCATGACGTCATTTCTTGGCAGTGTAGTTGTGTTAGGAGGAGACCACTTCACAGTCCAGTATGTGGACCACAGGAAGGACGACTGTCACCAAAGACTCTTTAAATCAATGTAACAACATTTGATTGGTTGAAGTCAAGAAATGTGAATTTGTCCTTTAATGTTGTTTAACTTTACACAAAGTTCAGGAAAAGAAGGTCATGTAAACTCCTTCAATGATGAAGAGGATTTGAGTCCAACATGTCTGGATTTGATCTTTATCTTCTAATTCCTAGACTTGACTGAGGTCAGCAGCATGTTATGAATCTGTGTTGACATGAATAGTTGTATGAATGTTGTGCTGACATTTGGATGATGTGTGCCAGAAGGGCTGACATTATGATGATCCACAATAAGAGAAGGACAAAGTCCCTCTACTCATAAGTTAGTGAAAGCTCATTGATTAGGACATATCTGATTGGATTAAGAAATGATTTTAACCACATTGATTTATTCTTTATTCAGATTGAAGTTCCTGCAGTTTGTGAGAGATCAGCTGTGCTTCTCTGGCCTCAGCTCTGAAGTCCAACCCTCCCATCTGGAGACACCTGGACCTGAGATACAACAGGCAAGCTGCAGGATTCAGGAGTGAAGCTGCTGTGTGGTTTTCTGCAGAGTCCAGACTGTAGACTGAGACTCTGAGGTCAGACTGAGAGACAGAAAGAAATGTTTCTTCACTCTTTTTGCTTTTATGATCTGTGATGTTTATAGTGACTGAAGTTAATGAGAGCTGTGTTTGACTTTTAGTATCTGGCTGTTTTTAAGCTGCATCCTGTTGGTTCAGGTGTTTGGGTTTCCATTTTCCAAACTTGTACATTCTCAACCTTCTTCAGCTCTGAACAGATGATGAAACACTCAACACTTTCAAGCAGGAACTTTGTCTCCTAAACTCACATCTTTTATTCTTTATTCAGGTTGAGTTCCTGCAGGTTGTCAGAGATCAGCTGTGCTTCTCTGGCCTCAGCTCTGAAGTCCAACCTCCCATCTGAGACACCTGGACCTGTGGATGAACAACCTGTAGGATTCAGACCTGAAGGATCTGTCTGATCTTGAGCAGAGTCCAGGCTGTAGACTGGAGACTCTGAGGTCAGTAGAGGGTTGGAGTCAGTCCATGCTGCTTTCAGCTGTATTGTACTAAACACAGTATCAAAGCAAAGATCCAGTGTCTCCTGTAAACCCTCCAACCTTCTCAATGGCTGCTTTCCTCATTGAAGCTGTGAGAGGAGAACGGGGACAGGCCTCAGGATGGGACAGAAAGGCAGAGACGCAGAGGACAGTCAGCCAATCACAGCAGCCACAAAGCTTATTGTGATCTGTTGTTGTTGTTGTTTTTGTGTTCATGTCAACAGGAAATAAAGCTGGATCACAGCTGACAGCCTCACAGGATGTGTAGAGACAGTTGTCCTCATTGGTCCAACTGTCCTACCATCACATCTAATCTGAGACTGTTTTGTTGTCTCATTTCAACACTAAAGAATTGATGAGTTTGATCTTTGTCACAGCTCTGAGATCAGTCTGACTGCAGCCTGCAAATCACTGGCTCTGATTTCAGAGAAGCATCATGACATTTTGGAAGCATGTGGTCTGATACAGAGCAGAACCTCTGCTGAAGTCCAGTGATCACATCTGTATATCTGTCCATCTGTCAGATACTTTCAGTGACAGCCTCCATGTTTATTTGTCAGCTGATATTTCAGAAGCAGATCAGATGTTCATCAACACACAGAGTTGACATGTAACAGCAGTGAATCCATCACTAAACTGTTTGTGCAGTAATGAAGCTTCATGACTCAGCAGTTTATTTCCACTGTGGACTTGAGTGAAATGTTCATAGTAAACAGACTTGATGCTAAAAGTCTCTGCAGGTGTGTGAGCTTCCAGCTCAGTGTCTTCACTCCAATACGTTAAGATGAGAGCTGAGAGGAAAGCTGCTACACTACAGCTGCTCCACTTCTGCTCTGAACAGGACTGAAGTCCCTGCTGCTTTTATACTGGATGTGCTGCATCAGTGACTGACAGCTGATGAAGTGAGTCTCTGTAAACACGGATTCATCACCTCTGTTGTCTGTCTTCTTCTCTCAACAGCTGGAGGTAGTGATCTTTCTAAGGAGAGAGTGAAGAGGGCGGTGTGTGTGTTGAGAGAGGGGAGCTGTGTCCTGATGATCCAGAGAGGTTGAAGCAGCAGCAGCTTGTGTGTAGAGAGGCTCTGATTGGTCCATGTTACTGGGAGGTAGAGTGGAGAGGAGAGCTTCATCCAGCAGTGACTGACAGAGGAACCAGAAGAAGTGGAGAAGACTCTCAGTGCTGCAGTCTGAACTGCTCATCATCCCTGTGTGTTCCTCTGGATCTGAAAGAGAATCATCAGTGTATCTGGACTGCTCTGCTGCTGCTCTGTCCTTCTACACAGTCTCTGCAGACACACTGAGACTCCTCCACCTCCTCCACCCTCCACCTGGACTTTATTTGGTCTTTTTTTATTCATTCACAGAAGCTGAACCCAAAGTGATAAATCAGATTAATCAGCTCCATCATGTGGTGTAATGGAGAATTGCAGCTAATTTGCACATTTTTTTTTTTAGTGCAGAGCCTGACGATACATATATTATTATTCACCATACGTCTCATTCTGTTTATTCCACTTCTTCTGTACAGATTCCAGCTTCCTGCAACTTTGAGAAAAACCAGGCAAACTACATCAAAAAGTAGTTTGATAGCCTGGTCGCTTTGTTATACATGTTTATATACGTTATCATTTATGTGAAATATACATTTCACATAAAAACATGGTTGAAACCTGAAATAAGTCACAAGACTTTACCTTTACCAAGAGTTTACAAGACTACTTTTTACCTTTTATGAAATCACAGTTTAAGTTAAAAGCTTCTTTCAACTTCTTAATTCTCACAATTACCAACCTTCAGGGACAAATAATATATGACAGTGTATAGAAAGTTGTCCTCTCTCACCCAGTGTTACTCTCATTGTGACATGACCCACAGTTTTTAAGTAAATCCCTCCATACTGACCAAACCTCCCATAGTCTGCCACGTTAAACCGAGCTCTGAACTTCTCATCATGAACAGAGATGATGGGAGGATTTAAACTGTGACAGCTCGTACACCATAAACAGCAGGGACATATAAAATACATCACAAGGCTTTACTGAAGCCTTGTGATGCTCATGGTGAAAAAAAAAGGAATTCAATTTTTCCAACTATCAGGGCATTTTTTGATGACATGTTCTGTCCTACTGCTGGGGAGCCCACCACCCTGCACTGCTGACTGCAGCAGACTTTACAAGGTCTAGAAAAAGACTTTGAAGCTCCCTGTGCCCCACTACTGCAGACAGCGCCCTAGTGGGCAGAATGAGAGCTGCAAAGTCTATGTTCACTGCCACCGTCTGCAGTAAGTGAACCTTCCATTGTGTCTGTGGTCCTTTTAAGCCCATCTTTTTGGGGAAAAAAGGTATTTAAATCTTTATCTGTAACAACTTTCCTTTTTAAAGGGTCATTTTAATCTTTCTATAGGATTATAAATAAGAAGATTTTAAAGATTTTAAATACATAATGCCCGTGCCCCATGGAGCACTCATACAGAGTCCTGCATCTCTTCACCTAACCTAACCTCATCATCCCCAAATCTATCTGTCTCAATCTATCACTCATATGTGTAAAAAATAAAAAGGGTTTGTAGTGTTTTATTATGTGTGTAATATAAAGAGCTTAGATGTAGCTCCATGCTTTCAATATCTGTCTTATGGGGAATCTAAATATGCATACTGTTCATTTTTGTTTTGCTTTATGTCACTTTTGCTTTTGCACATTGTGTAAAAGTGTATGTACATGTGTGTCCTAGAGTGTGTGTGTCACCTGGAGAAGGGGCTGGAGCAGGAAGAGACAGTCTTTTAACCTCACATCCTGGATTCCTGGCTGCTGTAGACTTTTACATTAAAAGACATCATGAATCTCTGAATTTCCCTTGTGTGCGTGTGTTTGAGTACAACATGTATATAATCCTAAACCTGAGGGCAGTAGACACCAGACATGAACTGCATCATGTTAAAATCAGAGCAAAGCGACAACGATTACAAAAAGACAGAAAGTCAAACATGTGAGAGCACGATTGAATGTGGAGGAAGAGACAGAGATGATGGTTCTACTTCAGTCCAGCTGCTGAAAACTGTTTCCAATGCAGTTCTACTCCAAGGTGAAAAAATACAGAATATTACCTGACACTTCTAACAGACAGGAGCTGAAAACTTCACACAGAAAATACAAGTGTCCCTGAATAACAAAGAGAGGAACGAGAGGAAGAGAAAGTGGGTGGACAAAGAGAAAAGAAGGAGCTGAGAGAGAGCAATGGAGGAGAGAAACTCTAAAGTCCAACAGTGATTCATCATAGTTTGTGAAAACTACCTGATACTTGTCCTGAGTGTTCAGTCAGTGAAAGAAACCATGAAAACAAAGCTGATTCTTCATTTTACATTTATCATGAATGACTAAGGGACTTTTTTTGGATCACTTGATTATTCATCTGAGAAAAGCAGTAAGTTCTTTGAGTTACTGAGTCACTGCAGTGTGTTCAAAACAACTATACTTATAGAAATGAAGGCACTGATCACACAGTCTAAAACATAAGCTTCAGAAAAAATGAATACATTTCATATGCTGAAGGAAATGTTAGGTTTGTGTCATGTCCGACAGTCGACAATCAACCAAATACCCAACAAATCTAAGTCATTTAGCTTTGTAGCTCTGCACACATCCTTCTTCAAACACTGTGGTTTATGACACAGCCAGTTAAGTCTGGACTTCAAACCAGTTCAAACACAGTCATGCAGCATGTAGATGCAGAATGTAAATCATTTTCTCAAACATCTGCACCAGCATTGAGGAATAAACATCAATGATAATTCATCATGATTTATGAAGTTTAATGTTTCTGTTGTTTTACTGTTTGAAAGAGGAGAAACAATGTTTGTATATTTGAAGACTAAAATCAGCTGTGAAGAACATTTTCCTTTGTTTTCTTCTTTTCAGAGGTTTTTGAAAAACATAAAATGAATCAGTGGCTGTATCAGCGTGTGGAGAGAATCTGTTCATGTGACTCAAACCAGTAAATGTCTGGTTTCAGCTAATTTAACCTTTGGGCTGATGAATGAACGACTACCTGCTGCATAATCAGACTCATCACTACATTATTCACTGCACAAGCAGCTGCACACTGGTTCACACCTGAGAGAATAACGTCTGTCACTGTTCAGTTAGAAGAGCAAAGAAGAAGCAGGTGGTAGAAGAAAAACTGATGAGAGGAGGAAACGGAGGAGGTGAGAAAAAGATGAATAATTACTGAAGCTGCAACATCAACAGACGCCTGTCAGTGCCAAAGAAATGATTCTTATCAAGAAAGGCAGAGATTAAAGCAACTAGCCTCATCTTCATGTTCCAGATGCTCACACAGTTTTTGAAAAGTAAAGTAAACCAGATGAAAATAAATCATTCATGATTTGACTCAAGATGAAGAAAACATATCTCTTTACCTGGATGCATGAAATAAAAGTAATAAATCAGTGAAGGTTCAGAATGGTTTCAGTAAAATATCACAGATCTTATTTAAAGCTCTGTTACTCTGTCACAGCAGACAGCAGGACAATGACAGTGAGAAGACTAAAGGAGACATGGACGGAGGACAGTCTGTGTGTGGCTGCTCTGTCTGGGGAGACTGGTGGAGAAGAGACTGAGGTCCAAACTCTGACAGGACACAAGAGAGCAGCTCCAGCCCTCTGACAGAAGACAGGCTGGGAGGGAGGACAGCTGTCCAGCTGTGGATCAGCTACTGGACACTGACGGGATATACACCATCCCTCTGGCTGTCCCATAGAACAAACCTTGACTTCATATCAGGTGAGGATGTGTCCTTCATTTAAACTGAGGACTACAGGAAAAGTATAAGCTTCATTTGTTCAGAAGCTGTTTACAGTTACTGGAATTTTAAAATAAATAAAATCTCAGTTTGATCACAAACAAAACAGATTCTATAAATTCCCTTGACAGAAGTAAAAACCAATCTCATTTCTATTATCAGCTGATTAAATGTTCATTTTCTCAGCTCACCATCTGCTGGGCTACAGAGTTGATCAGCTCAGCAGACGTGTTGTGATCTAATAGGATCAGACAGGTGGAGACATGAAGGATGAAAACAGCTCTGCTCCAATGAAGGAAGCAGAACTAGAAACAGGCAGAGACACCTGCTGTACTGATTTAATCAACACTAACAGAGAAACACAGAGATGGAGTGAACTTTCATTCATGCATCTTAGCTTAATCTTTAAAGTTTATTCTGGACCATGGAAAATAAAAGCCCCAGAAAAAAGCTAGTACTCCTGACATCAGGAATGAATTTTAAAATGACTCATGAGCTGATTTAAAATCTCAAATGTTTTGATGTGCATTTAAAAATATAAAGTATGAGGGAAAACTGTTGAAAACGCACCACTTCAAGCTTCTCCTTCCTCCACCTCTCTCCCTCCTTTCATCTGTCTCTCTATGTAGACTCACTCCTTCCTGTACTGTCTCTCTGCATCTCCTTCATTTCACCTTCAGCTTTACTTTTCATGACAGTATCATCCACATACAGAGACTATAGAAGCAAATGGGTCATTTAGCAAAGACGAACACATCAAAGATAAAACACAAACTTTCTACATGCTCCTAAAGTCAGAAACACACTCAAACACCAAAATTCTCTTGTTGTTTCTCAGGCAAACACATGCACACCCTCCTACAGACTGTCCACACTGCTGCTCTCTGTGTCTGTGAGATCACTCGTCACCACTTTGTTCCTCCAAATATAACATTGATAATAATTGTGTCTGTGAAAGGACACATATACACACACTGTTACACATTCTCCACCTGCTTTGTGGTTGTGTGAGGGAGTGTGTGAAGTGTGGAGGCGAAACGTCACAATGACTGACTTCTCCTCTCTGCTTGGTTCCACTCAGCTGCCTGTCACTGACTCTTCAGAGCAAAGTGTTGGAGGTTAAAATCTATTTACTGAAGCTGGAGCTTTTAACAGGCCACATTCACATTCACATTCAAATTCGCAGAGGGGTCAGCATAGCAACACAGCCAGGTAAGTATGAGCTGCAGTTGTATATGTCAGCTTTACAGTCTGTCCACAAAGCCACTAGTCAAGCTGTCTCTTGGGAAAGAAAGCAAAGACCCACGTGGGACACTTTTCAAAACATTTGACTAAATGAACTAAACACTGACATGAACTACTAACATGTATTGACTTACTGAAAACCTTGGAGCTGATCTGGACTTTCCTGTAGTTTCCTCTTGTCCTTGTGCACTAGCTCCTCCCTTCCTTGTCAATAATTGTGCAGAAATATCTGAGTGCTTCTTTCTTCCTAAATCATGAGCAAGTCCTGTCCAGTCCAACTGTTTCTGCTCCTGTTTGACTTCTGAACTTGTCTCTGGCTGTGTGTCCACTTACTGCAGCCTGTGACATCAGGCTGTAGAATGTTGATACATCAAAGGCATCAAAGGACAAACACACAAACAAAGACACTCTCTGGCATAATGCATTCCCTCGCCCTAACCTCTCTCTCTCTTAGCATCTCAGACCTATGTCAGTACCTGTGCCTCTGTCAAAGAACACAAAAAAACCTCACTAGACCTGTACACACATAAAGTCATGTATTCATGTAGTCATCTGTGAATGTGTGTTTGATGAGTGCAAAGTGAAAATGCTGCATGAACCTTGTTTTTGTAAAAGCTTCTCTTGTTTCCTTTGCTTCTTACAACTGTATATTTTTCAAGCATCATCTGTCATATTGAAGAAATAAGTTCATTCAGTAGTTATTTCTTTTTTTATTATCATCATGTACAGTGGACTGGTAACCTCGCTCACAGCTGCTTCTTAGTTACACAGTTTACATTTCCTGCTTTGAGAGGAATACACTGTGGAGGGTGTGTGGAGGAAAAACAAAGCAGTAGCTCCCTCAGAGAGGGATCAATGAATGAGGCCAACTGATTGTTTGTATAATAACCATCTGTGGTTATACACCTGAGAGCAGAATGATAAATGAATGACATCTACTTTGCACCTATGTTGCTGGGACAAAAGATGATGAAAGAATGATGAGGAATTATACCATGATCAGAATTATCTTCTTTCTGGTGAAGAACAGATTGAATATGGAGGCTCCATTGGACATAATAGCTGTTTATCAAAGGGCTGCTGGTGTCAATATTATGTGTTGATTTTTCTAAACATTGGTTTAATAAGAATCTCTCTGCAATGTGAAACCAATTTTGTGGGAAGGCTGAGTTACCTTGAAGCATTTCACCACCTTTTTTTCACGTGTCTGATGATTTACCAAACTGATATTGAAGGGTCACTTCACTGCTACAGACGGCTCCTCTATGGCTCTGATTTGTCTGCTGTATAAAGCTGTTTGACAGTTGATTTAAACACCATGTACAGTTCAGCAGCTCTGAGGAGAAGAAGTGAATCAGTGTCTCAGTGTCCACGTAAATGGGAGCTTCACCTTTTTGTCTCTGTGTCTTCTGTGAGCCAGTGGAGGATGTTTCTGTGGATGAAGATACTGAATGTTAGTTGGAACATCTGCACAGATTATAGTACAATGTGACTCACAGGGAAATACATCAGATCAATGAAGCAGATGCATCATGAAGCAATAAAACTGTCAATTGTATTAATGTCAGTGTTTCAGTATATAGAGTTTTTCTTGTCAGTGAGGTTGTGAATAATGTTCAATGTTGAGCACTTGAATTGTTCTGTAGTACTCTGCACTGAATTCAACTTTAATTAGACTCTGACACAGATGTAGACAGGTCTGTTGTTGTGATGATGAGGGTGATGCTGGCTGTGTTGTGGGTTTGACCACAGTCATGAGAAGCTTCACAAAGAGGTTTAACAGAGATACAGCTGAGCACTGTGACAAAACATTCAGAGCCTTAAACTAAGAATATTATTAGCTGCACAAAACAAACTTTAATCCTTAAACAAGTTGTCAGCTGTTTTTATGTAAAATCTCTGGTGTGTTGGTATAAGGTTGATCCTCCCATAACAGTGAACAGGATAATCAGTGTGGAGAATTAACTGTGGGACTTTGTGTGTCCTCTTAGCTTCTTAAAGGCAGAAAGATATCTGGCATCATCAGTATTTAGTTCAGAAGCAGCTTTGGATTTTAATTTGACTTAATGTTGTGAAGTGGTTGAGACCTTGTAGGATTTAACATCTGTTCAAATAATAAGACTTCAATGTCTACTTCACCTGTTAACCTTTGTGTTCACAGCCATGTTAACAATAAATATGCTGCTAATTTTAAACATTTATTTATTGGTCACTCTTTAAATAGTTTGACAGCAACATGAATTTCCCTGTTTTATAAAAGCAAATTCTTTTCTCACTGAAGCAATAATTGTGTGTTTATTCAATAAGAGTATCTGTGTTTGTTGAAGGTAGAAACACATGGCACTGAAGGAAGAATTTCATTGTTAGCCTCATATGAATATCATAATTAGGTGAAGAAGAAGATCTAAATTGGCAGAGCTCTTGTCTAAACTTGTAAACCTTAGTAAAGTCAACAACAGTAGTTTTAAGTTTAGCAAATTAAAAAATGAGTGAGTGAAAAATGATGAATGTCAAATGCAACATTAAGATATGACAAGTAAAGAGTAAAGTTCTTTGGCTGATGTACTTAAAAGGTCATTTGTAACCGAGTTATTTTTGATCCAGACTTTTCCTTTAACTCCATCATCAAAGAATCTTCAGTTCTGCCTTTTTTCACCTCCTTAATATGAAAACAATCAGAAACATCCTGTCTCAAAATGATGCAGAAAAACTGCCCCATGCTACTCCATTGCAATTCTATTATTATCTAAAGACTCTCCAGCTGATTGTAAATGTTGCAGCATGAGTACTGACAGGAACAAGGAAAAGAGTCAGTGTGGTGTGTTCAGAGTTGTAGTTACTGACAGTGACCACTGGAGGGCAGTGATCATGGTAGTTTCTCTGTGAACAGTCCAGTTCCATCCACATTAATGTGAAGCCTGAATGTTTGTGTTGAAGACATCACTGTTGAAATGGAGAATTTAGTTCCATTGGAGCTCAGCTGATTCAACTGATCAATAATCAATAATAATGAAAACATCAAACAGCAGCAGAGTGTGTGTGTGTTCACACTGGGAGTCATGAGGAGGTTTCATGTCTTAATAACACTTCAGCATGTGAACTTCAGTCTGACTGAGACTCAGTCCAACCAGTCACACTGCATATTTGGATAATGAAGAGATAACACACACACACACACACACACACACACACCCCCTCTCTGGCAAAAGCCTTGGGTTTACTTTCATTTAGACCAAACTTTGTGGCACACATGATTTTCTCCATCTGAAGGTAAATGTCAACAGTTTTAACTTGCTTTACTCAATCAACAGTCCCTGTTGTTACCTGGGATTTCTGATGTTTGACTTATCGTGGGGTTTCTTTTCAGGTTTTTTTTTTTGTGTGTCAGTAAAAGTGCACACACACACACACACACGCTGACACAAGAAGCAGAGGAAAAAGAACCTTGAACTGAAGAACTAAGAGCCTTTCCTACACTGACAGGAGAGAGCTGCAGAGGGATGAAATTCATGGGAAAAACTGAGTAAGTGGAGCTCTTGATTGGTTTGATTTGTCTTCATTAAGGGGACATGGTTTTCTCTAGTTGTGGAAAAATGACGACAGTGACGTCACTAGTTCTTCCAGTTATTTTAGCTGCAGAAACTGGTTTTTTACAAGTGTTTTACAGTTGGATGGAGTTTGTTTAAATCAGGAGGAAGTTTGAAACAGTTGTTGTCTCAAACTGAAATATCAGCGTGGAAACTTTAGATGAGTAAAGATGGCCGTCTGTTCCTGACATTCATGTTTATTTATTTATTTATTTAACCTTTATTTAACCAATTAAGTCGGTTGGGAACCAGTTCTCATTTCCAAAGATGACCAGGCCACAATAAACAATAAACAATAAACAATAATGGCGATACTGAACATTCACGTAAACAATTACAGAGTCCACTCTCACACATACATATAAGGAGATCCCACGAGCAAATTAGAAGATTGTAATGAGTTACTGAAGATAGATAAAGAGATGAAGGTACAGAGCTTTAGTGTTTTTTTCTAACTCATTCCAGTCGCTAGGGGGCAACAAAATGAAATGAGGAACGACCAAAGGTGTCATATGAGAGTGTGTATATGTTTGTGTGTGTGTGTGTGAGAGAGAGAGAGAGAGAGAGAGAGCAGGAACAGAAACTGTGAGGAGTCTAAAAGGCAGATCAGTGAAAATGTTAAAACCCTGATGAATGTTACAGATGATATTGAACCATGGTGAAATTACAGGATATGATCTGTAACAGACATGGACTCATGGGCCTCCTTCTCAGAGCAGGAGGAGCAGCTGATATTTCTACAGAAGAAATGATGGAGATGATGATTCATATAAAACATCTGAAGTTAAGGTTTTAGTCTCTTGGAGAAACAGAATGTTCACTGAATAAAAGCTTTGTTACACTTTTTGATCCAAGCAGATAAAAACAGTTTTACCAGTTTTCTGACATTAGTGTTTTTGTGGGGTTGTCGTGGAGTTGTTGTTAAACCTGAAGTTCCCGTGCAAACCCAAATCCTGCTTCATAGTACCTCCTCCAACGGGAACTAGGTTCTTTATGTAAAATTGTACTTAAAAGTGATCAATGATTAAATGAAAGAGATTTCCTTTAAAAAAGTTTTAGATAGATAGATGGAGATACTTTATTAATCCCGTGGGAAATTTACAATTAATATTATTGTAAAGGCTTTATTGAAATTGACAGTCTTTTATTTTGAAAAGCATGTACAACTTGTTTGCTTTTGTACTGAAAGTAACTCAGTACTTTTATTGCAGTGCTGCACTGAAACTCCAGTGTTTCCATTTTCTGCTTCTTTATACTTTTACTTCACAACTTTTCAGAGGGAATATTTCACTGTTTTACTACATTTATTTCTCAGCTACAGTTACTTTTCAGATTAAGATTTGAAATAAAAACCCAATGAGTCTGTTCTGCATGATCAGCACTTTGACTTTTGACAGTTGAAGTATATTTTACTGATTACACTCGTGTACTTTTACTCAAGTGAAATTAGAAATCAGGATTTTAGAATGTGTCAGATAAAACCAGTGGATCTCAGTCTGTCTGTGTGTCAGTGAATGGAAATGCTCGTCCCTGGATCCTGTGTGTGCTGCTCTGCACTTCACTGCAGCTTCATGACCCCATCTAGTGGACTGACAGTGGAAGTACAGCAGCTGATGGCAGCTTCCTCTGCCTCACACTGCTGTCTGACTGTATTCAACTGACACTGATATGAAAGAGTCAATCAGTGGAGGAACAGCTGATATTTCTGCAGGACAAATGATGGAGAGGATGATTTCAGTTGATGTGTAGGTGAATGATTTGTGTTTTCTCTCCACATGAAGGTAGAAAGTGTGTGTGAGCTGATGTGGATGTGAATTCAGCATCATGAATCAGTGTGAGGACAGAGAGGAGGAGCCTCCCCTAAAAGCAGTCTGTGTGGGGACCATGAGATCCAGACCAGAGCTCAGAGGTGAGATGAGGATCTCTAACTGTCCATGACTCTTCTCCATGTCAGAGCTCAGCACTCACATCAATGCACCATCATTATTCACACTCAAAGCTCTGTGTGTGTTGTGTTGAAGGCCAGAGCAGCAGCACACACCAGACTCTGCTGGACCTGGACCTGAACATGGACCTGAGCCCAGCTGTGTGTCCATGAAGAGTGACAATTCAATTGATCGCCTCATTGATTTCAAAGGACAGCCTCCCTCTGCTGCAAAGAAGTGAGCTGCAGCTGAGTTTAAAATGTATCAGACAGCTGTCCTGTATAACTGGTCTTCTATGAAAGATGAAGTGATTGTGTTTTGTCTCCAGGCTTCATGAATGACACAGTATATGAACATGATCAGGCTGAAACACAGGCTTTAGTGGCAAAGTTGATGTTTCTCTTTTCAAGAAAAGCACTTCTTATGTTCTTATATGTGTCATTCAGATCAGAACTAAAACTCCCTGTAACTCAGCACCTATCCAGTTCCAGTGTTTGTGTTAGTGTCCTGTAGCAGAGGTGAGACTTCTGTCAAACTTAGTGTGAGTCCTTAAAACTCATCATTTAAAAGGTGGACTTGTTGTGATGACTCTAGGTCATGAGGTACAGAACTGATTGCTTGTTTCCTCTCATTGAGAATGTCACAGCACAGTAGTGTTTGCTTTAATCAGGACAGTCACCACAGAACATAAAAGCAGCTGTTGTTTGTGTACAAAGCATAAAACGCTCACAGATGCTGCAAACATAATGTGAGCTAATTCTTCATGATTCCTCCACAGAGTGGACCAGGAGAGCTCAGAGGTTCCCAGTGCTCAGTCTGCCCAGCAGCATCAAACACACCTGGACTCCATATTTATGGTCTGTACATGGACAACAACTACTTTGACATCAGTTGTGTTGACAATAATGTCCATGCTGCACTTTTTAGAGCAGTGGATTGTTAGTGTGTCCAACATGGATCTGTTTGGCTCCATGGTTTTACTATGATTGTGTCATTCATATAGTTTTCTGTTCCAGCTGCTGGAGGAGAACATTGTGACTTTTGTGAAGAAGGAGCTGAAGAAGATCCAGAAAATTGTGAGTCCAGATTACCCACAATGCTCAGAGAGTCAGAGGGAGGATGAGGAGGTGTTGGACGGTGAGGATGAAGAACACAGGAGGAGCAGCAGAGAGGCTTTTGTGAAGATCACAGTGAACTTCCTGAGGAGAATGAAGCAGGAGGAGCTGGCTGACCGTCTGCACAGCAGTAAGAGGATTTCTCTAAAGATTCAACATGATAGACAAATGGGACATTTATTAACGTCTCAAGACATGGAGGGACATATGTTCATGTGTGTTCTTTAGGGGATGAACATGTCATGTTTTCTTTATGAATCAGTCATTGATGTTGTTTCTTGTTTGTTCATTCAGGACATGATGCTCCAGTTTGTCAACGTAAACTTAAATCTACTCTGAAGAAGAAGTTCCAGTGTGTGTTTGAGGGGATCTCTAAAGCAGGAAACCCAACCCTTCTGAATCAGATCTACACAGAGCTCTACATCACAGAGGGAGGGACTGGAGAGGTCAATGATGAACATGAGGTCAGACAGATTGAAACAGCATCCAGGAAACCAGCCAGACCAGAAACAAGCATCAGACAAGAAGACATCTTTAAAGCCTCACCTGGAAGACATGGACCAATCAGAACAGTGATGACAAAGGGAGTGGCTGGAATTGGAAAAACAGTCTTAACACAGAAGTTGACTCTGGACTGGGCTGAAGACAAAGCCAACCAGGACATACACTACACATTTCCATTCACGTTCAGAGAGCTGAATGTGCTGAAAGAAAAAGTTCACCTTGGTGGAACTTGTTCATCACTTCTTTACTGAGACCAAAGAAGCAGGACTCTGCAGGTTTGAAGAGGTCCAGGTTCTGTTCATCTTTGACGGTCTGGATGAGTGTCGACTTCCTCTGGACTTCCACAACACTGAGATCCTGACTGATGTTACAGAGTCCACCTCAGTGGATGTGCTGCTGACAAACCTCATCAGGGGAAACTGCTTCCCTCTGCTCGCCTCTGGATAACCACACGACCTGCAGCAGCCAATCAGATCCCTCCTGAGTGTGTTGACATGGTGACAGAGGTCAGAGGGTTCACTGACCCACAGAAGGAGGAGTACTTCAGGAAGAGGTTCAGAGAGGAAGAGCAGGCCAGAAGGATCATTTCCCACATCAAGACTTCACGAAGCCTCCACATTATGTGCCACATCCCGGTCTTCTGCTGGATCACTGCTACAGTTCTGGAGGATGTGTTGGAAACCAGAGAGGGAGGAAGGCTGCCCAAGACCCTGACGGAGATGTACATCCACTTCCTGGTGGTTCAGTCCAAACTGAAGTATGTTAAGTATGATGGAGGAGCTGAGACAGATCCACACTGGAGTCCAGAGACCTGGAAGATGATTGAGTCTCTGGGAAAACTGGCTTTTGAGCAGCTGCAGAAAGGAAACCTGATCTTCTATGAATCAGACCTGACAGAGTGTGGCATCGATATCAGAGCAGCCTCAGTGTACTCAGGAGTGTTCACACAGGTCTTTAAAGAGGAAAGAGGACTGTACCAGGACAAGGTGTTCTGCTTCGTCCATCTGAGTCTTCAGGAGTTTCTGGCTGCTCTTCATGTCCATCTGACCTTCATCAACTCTGGAGTCAATCTGCTGTCAGAAGAACAATCAACCTTCCTGTGTTCTAAACTGTTCAGAGACAAAGCTGATCCAACACAGTTCTATCAGAGGGCTGTGGATGAGGCCTTACAGAGTCCAAATGGACACCTGGACTTATTCCTCCGATTCCTCCTGGGTCTTTCACTGCAGACTAATCAGACTCTCCTACGAGGTCTGGTGACACAGACAGGAAGTGGCTCACAGACCAATCAGGAAACAGTTCAGTACATCAAGAAGAAGATTGAAGAGACTCCCTCTGCAGAGCAAAGCATCAACCTGTTCCACTGTCTGAATGAACTGAATGATCGTTCTCTAGTGGAGCAGATCCAACAGTCCCTGAGTTCATGGCGTCTCTCCACAGATGAACTGTCTCCTGCTCAATGGTCAGCTCTGGTCTTCATCTTACTGTCATCAGAAAAAGATCTGGACGTGTTTGACCTGAAGAAATACTCTGCTTCAGAGGAGGCTCTTCTGAAGCTGCTGCCAGTTGTCAAAGCCTCTAACAAAGCTCTGTGAGTGTATAGATAGTTGGATTTATTCATCATTATATAAAGACTTTGCTATTTTATTCAGCAGGAGGAAAATAAATTCCTCTCTTCTTTAATTCCTTATCATCATCTCTGAACTCTGAGCTTCATCACATTGACTCTGCTGTAACCATGGCAACTGAACACAACAGTGATGGAGACAACTTGAGCTTAAAAATCTTCAGACTTAAAAATCATGACTCAATTTTCACAGATTAAACCTAGAAACTACTAAATGGCTGCGTTTATATAGAACTTTTACCCAGGTTGAGGTTGAGGTTTTTAGCCTAAGGACATTTAATGTTGACAGGAGGAGAGCTGTGATTAATGGACAAACATCTCTTCCTGCTGAGACACAGCTGCCCTGTACTTACAACTAATAAACTATTTTATAAGAGGATTCAAACTAAATCAAATCAGGTACCAACATTAACACAGTTACAGTCAAGACCTGAAGTATTTGGACAGTTATTGTTCTTCAGGCTCTGAGCTTCAGGACATTGAATCTGAATTAAAATAATGGATCCTACATTAAAGAGCCAAGTCTCAGCTTTAATTTGAGCAGGTTGACATCAGTATAGAAAGAACTGTGTGGGAGATTCAGCCCTTTTAGTGGTTCAAAAGTAACTGGACAAATATACATGAAGGGAAACAAACTCATCAGATTTAACATTTAGTGTAAAATCCGTTGCAGTCATTGAATGTAGTATCCATTATTGTATTTTAAAGTGAATGTGCTGAGAGCCTGAAGAACAAAATATGTGTAACTGTCCAAATACTTTGTACCTTGACTGTACATGTCTGTTTATTACTGATTGTGTCATTTTAACCGTCATGTCTCCAACTTGTTGAGAAATGAGCAAACTGAGAGTTTTGCTCCTTTGATTTTCCTTTCAACACAATTGTTATTTGACTTTTTCTTCATTGTTTCCTCTTCAGACTGAGCAGCTGTAACCTCTCAGAGAGAAGCTGTGAAGCTCTGTCCTCAGTTCTCAGCTCCCAGTCCTCTAGTCTCAGAGACCTGGACCTTCGTAGCAATGACCTGCAGCATTCAGGGGTGAAGCTGTTGTCCGCTGGACTGAAGAGTCCACGCTGTACCCTGGAGACTCTCAGGTCAGATCAAGTTCCAGTTTGTTTGAAATGACAGCAGATATTTCTTGAGTCCATCAATGCTGACTTTAGAGAGGCTCATACCTAACGATTTTCATAGTTTGTAAAATCTTTTAGTTTTTCTGTCTATTTTGTTTTTATCCAGCTTTACATTTATGAACGCTGGCTGAGATACACAAGCCCTTGAATGCTTTTTACGCCTATGCGTTGGCGGTAGCCAAGGCTAGAGGCATTATCCTTTCGGTTTTCCGTCCATCCATCCGTTTCGGATTATTCTTCGCACAATATCTCAAGAACGCTTTGAGGTCTCTCTGTCAAACTTTGCACAAATGTTCACTGTGACTTGAAGCAGACCTTAAAGTTTGGAGGTCAAAGGGCTAATTAATAATAAGTTAATACTAATAATTTAAGTTCTCACTAAAGGAGTAAGATGAGGATTAATGTGGACAGTCAAACATCTAGATCTTCCTCTAGATGTTCACTAATGAAATATCACTACGTTATCCCATGTTTTAGCTTCTCCTCTCAAGATAAACCCAGAGGCTGAAGAGGATTTTAGTCAGTCAGCTTCTGAATGATCAGCTGCTCTGCAGTGGAGAGGACAGGTAGCTGTGCTAATGCTAATGCTAATGCTAGGTGAGCGGTTCAGAGTTTCTAATGAAAAATGGATTTAAGGACGAGACTCAATTCTGTTTTTTAACTGCAGAGCAAAGTCACATGGGTGATTGTGTGAGTCAACAAGTAAACAGTCGTAACCATGGTAACTGAACACAACAGTGATGGAGACAACTTGAGCTTCAAAATCCTCAGACTCAAAAATCATGACTCAGATTTCACAGACTAAACCTAAAAACTGGTAAATGGCTGCGTTTATATAGAACTTTTACCACAGCTCTTTACATGCTGCCTCTCATTCACCCATTCACACACAGTTATGGCAGTCAGCAGCTACCATACAAGGTGCTGATCTGGCCATCACAGCTGGTTTGAGGTTTAGGTTTTTTAGCCTAAGGACACTTGATGTTGACAGGAGGAGAGCTGTGATTAATGGACAAACTTCTCTACCTGCTGAGACACAGCTGCCCTGTACTTACAACTAATAAACTATTTTGTAAGAGGATTCAAACTAAATCAAATCAGGTACCAACATTAACACAGTTACAGTCAAGACCTGAAGTATTTGGACATTTACTGAACAGTAACCTCAGGCTCTGAGCTTCAGGACATTGAATCTGAATTAAAATAATGGATCCTACATTCAAGAGCCAAGTCTCAGCTTTAATTTGAGCAGGTTGACACCAGTATAGAAAGAACTGTGTGGGAGATTCAGCCCTTTTAGTGGTTCAAAAGTAACTGGACAAATACACATGAAGGGAAACAAACTCATCAGATTTAATATTTAGTGTAAAATTCTTTGCAGTCATTGACTGTCCATTATTATATTTTAAAGTGAATGTGATGAGAGCCTGAAAAACATAACATGTCTAACTGTTCAAATACTTACAGCTTTGACTGTACATGTCTGTTTATTACTGATTGTGTCATATTCAACTGTCATGTCTCCAACTTGTTGAGAAATGAGCAAACTGAGAGTTTTGCTCCTTTGATTTTCCTTTCAACACAAATGTTATTTGACTTTTTCTTCATTGTTTCCTTTTCAGACTTAGCAGCTGTAACCTCTCAGAGAGAAGCTGTGAAGCTCTGTCCTCAGTTCTCAGCTCCCAGTCCTCCATTCTCAGAGACCTGGATCTTAGTAACAATGACCTGCAGGATTCATGGGTGAAGCTGCTGTCTGCTGGACTGAAGAGTCCACACTGTACCCTGGAGACTCTCAGGTCAGATCAAGTTCCAGTTTGTTTGAAATGACTGCAGATATTTCTTGAGTCCATCAATGCTGACTTTAGAGAGGCTCATACCTAACGATTTTCATAGTTTGTAAAATCTTTTAGTTTTTCTGTCTATTTTGTTTTTATCCAGCTTCACATTTATGAACTCTGGCTGAGAAACACAAGCTCTTGAATGCTTTTTAAGTCTATGTGTTGGCGGTAGCCAAGGCTGGAGGCATTATCCTTTCGGGTTTTCCATCCATCCACCCGTCCCGGATTAATCTTCGCACAATATCTCAAGAAAGCTTTGAGGTCTCTCTGTCAAACAAGCAGATCTGAAAGTTTGGAGGTCAAAGGTCAAACGGCTAATTAATAATAAGTTAATACTAATAATTTAAGTTCTCACTAAAGGAGTAAGTTGAGGATCAATATGGACAGTCAAACATCTAGATCTTCCTCTAGATGTTCACTAACAAAATATCACTCGTTATCCCACGTTTTAGGTTCTCCTCTCAAGATAAACCCAGAGACTGAAGAGGATTTTAGTCAGTCAGCTTCTGAATGATCAGCTGCAGTGGAGAGGACAGGCAGCTGTGCTAATGCTAATGCTAATGCTAGGTGAGCGGTTCAGAGTTTCTAAAGGGAAGTGGATTTACTGAGTAGAGTCAGTCTGTTTTTAACTGCAGTGCAAAGTCACATGGCCAGTGTGTGAATCATCAAGTAATCAGCTGTAACCATGGCAACTGACAGTGATGGAGACAACTTGAGCTTCAAAATCCTCAGACTCAAAATCATGACTCAATTTTCAGACTAAACCTAAAATTGGTAAATGGCTGCGTTTATATCAAGGGGGGAGTTGTAGGTTTCAGCAGTGAGGATCACTTCCGCGTTCAAAAAGCTGCAGTTCCTCGGCTGCCACTGGGGGCTGGCTCCAGAAGTGAGCAATTCTCCATTGACCCCCATGTTAAAATAGCCAACTTTACAGCCTAAAAAACATATTTACAGCCTGGTACATTTTTTGTTTTTGGTCCCTATTGATAGTTTCCACCTCCGTGAACACTGTGAGGGGGGGAATGAATTTTTTTTTGTACCACAACCGTTTTAGTGTTATTTAGGCTTAAAATTACATAAATTAGGGCGTGGTTACGTTGAGTGACAGCCCATAGACAGGCACTGGCAGTTAGCTCTTTGCTAAAACATCGGCTGGGCTAGACAGCTACATCCAGAGGCCTCCGCTACCTCCAGCGGTTGACAGGGGCTGCAGTGTCCGTGTTTGTTTGCCAATGTTTCGATAGGTTTTTGTGACAGTATGGCTTGTTGTAGTGTGGACTGTACTAACCGACCGTCTAAGGAGTCTGTGTTGCAGTTTTTCAGTAAGTAAATTTCTCACTATTTTACCTGTATGTTTGCACTAATTAGCATGTACCGGCATATTTTGCCGCTGGCTTATGACTTAATTGCCGATTTATGGTCGCTGCTAATACAGATAGAGGACTGGAGCAGCTAATGTTAGGAACGCTGTTGCGGTGTGTTCCGTGCTCTCAGAGTCCATTTATTGCGGGGATACTAGGCTACAATTTTATTTCGTCTCATTTTTCTGTTTAAAAGTCTGATATTGCATGGACAGAGCAGCTCTGTCAGTAAGCGGCTGCTGTTGTTTGTGTGCTGCTGTAACTTTAAGTGGATAGTGGGTGGAGCAGCAGTGAAAACGAAAAATATTAAATATTAAACATTTTAATATATTATTATCATTATTTTTTATTGTTATCATTAATAATAATGACAACAACAATAATAATAATAATAATAATAATAATAATAATAATGATGTTTTTAACTTTTTAATTTATCAATATGAAATAATAATGATTGTTTCACAGTTAAATAACAGGCTAGAAATAAATTTCCCCCCACAATTCCACCAAACTCTACAGCTCCACCTAAAACCTCTCTATCTGAAACAGTCATGTTTAAAACACAGCAGCAACATTATAATCTCTGTTGTATGCTCTGTGTTGCAGTCATACGGGGTCGAACTAGTCGGGTCGGACTCGGGGACTGTCACACGACAGTCCCCGAGGGTGGATGTAGCTGCGCAGTGGGTGCCGCTTAGCTATTTAGCCTAGCTGATTAGCCTTAGGCTAGCTCGGCTGCTCCGAGCTAAGTGGCCGGGTTCTTGGCCGGCTGACCCCGGCTGACCCCCAGAGTAACTGCCTCTTCGCCAAATATGGAAAGTACACTCCCACTAAAATCCAAGATGGCGCAGCTCAAATGCCCATAGTTTGGTCACAAAACTGACTCCCGAAACCAATGGATGACGTCACAGGTGCTACGTCCATGTCTTATACAGTCTATGGTTTATATAGAACCCAAAGCTCTTTACATGTTGTCTCTCATTCACCCATTCACACACACTGATGGCAGCCAGCTACCATACAAGGTGCTGATCTGACCATCAGGGCTGGTTTGAGGTTGAGGTTTTAGCCTAAGGACACTTGATGTTGACAGGAGGAGAGCTGTGATTAATGGACAAACCTCTCTACCTGCTGAGACACAGCTGCCCTGTACTTACAACTAAGAAACTATTTTATCAGAGGATTCAAACTGAATCAAATCAGGTACCAATATTAACACAGTTACAGTCAAGACCTGAAGTATTTGGACAGTTATTGTTCTTCTGGCTCTGAGCTTCAGGACATTGAATCTGAATTAAAATAATGGATACTACACTAAAGAGCCAAGTCTCAGCTTTAATTAGCAGGTTGACATCAGTATAGAAAGAACTGTGGGAGATTCAGCCCTTTTAGTGGTTCAAAAGTAACTGGACAAATACACATGAAGGGAAACAAACTCATCAGATTTAATATTTAGTGTAAAATTCTTTGCAGTCATTTACTGTAGTATCCATTATATTATATATTATATATTATACCTATATTATATTTATTATATAATAAATATATATAGAAGAACATAAAAGGTCTAACTGTCCAAATACTTACAGCTTTATAGAATAGAATAGAATAGAATAGAATAGAAGTACTTTATTCATCCCAAGTTGGGAAATTTCACTATCACAGCAGCAATACACAGGCACTCGGCCTCCAAATATAAAGCTCTAATGGTAAAAATAAACAATATAGACATTATTTACAGAAATAGAAATTTAAAATAAGAGTAAAGAAGGAAGTGTGCCATTTGAATAGAAATATAAAATCTAAGTACAAAAAACAAAATGTGCAGTTGAAGCTGAACCTTGTGTCAGATCTGTCATGTACAGCAGTGTTATCTGTGACACAGAGATGAGGTGTTAAACAGACTGTACATGTCTGTTTATTACTAACTCTAGATGTTCACTAATGAAATATCACTACGTTATGCCACGTTTTAGCTACTCCTCTCATTATAAACCCAGAGACTGAAGAGGATTTTAGTCAGTCAGCTTCTGAATGATCAGCTGCTCTGCAGTGGAGAGGACAGGTAGCTGTGCTAATGCTAATGCTAAGCTTACAGCTTTCACTGTACATGTCTGTTTATTAATGGATACTACATTGACTGTAGTATCCATTATTATATTTTAAAGTGAGCGTGCTGAGAGCCTGAAGAACATAACATGTCTAACTGTCCAAATACTTACAACTTTGACTGTACATGTTTGTTTATTACTGATTGTGTCATATTTAACTGTCATGTCTCCAACTGAGAGTTTTGTTCCTTTGATTGTCCTTTCAACACAAATGTTATTTGACTTTTCTTCATTGTTTCCTCTTCAGACTGAGCAGCTGTAACCTCTCAGAGAGAAGCTGTGAAGCTCTGTCATCAGTTCTCAGCTCCCAGTCCTCTAGTCTGAGAGACCTGGACCTGAGTAACAATGACCTGCAGGATTCAGGGGTGAAGCTTCTGTCTGCTGGACTGAAGAGTCCACTCTGTACCCTGGAGACTCTCAGGTCAGGATCCATCAACCTGTTTAGCTGATGATTTGCTGATATCTGATTCACATCAGTGGATAAACAGCAAACTTGTGTAGGATTGTTCAAAGTAAATTTTACTGAAGTTCAGCAGAACTTTCTAGACTCAGACAATTATTCAGAATTTCTCTTAATTTTTCTTAGTTGTTGATTTTTTTAAATCCTACAGATGATGTTTAAGAATTTGCCTTAAATACATTGAACCTGGACCAAAATGGACCAGAACCAAAACAAAAATATAAAAAAAAGAACAACAAAACAGACCAGCAGGTGTTGACAGAGGGTTCCTGTGTGTTGCTGTGTGTGTCTGCAGGCTGTCAGGATGTCTGATCACAGAGGAAGGCTGTGCTTCTCTGGCCTCAGCTCTGAGCTCCAACCCCTCCCATCTGAGAGAGCTGGACCTGAGCTACAATCATCCAGGAGACTCAGGAGTGAACCTGCTGTCTGCTGGACTGAAGGATCCACGCAGGAGACTGGACACCCTCAGGTATGGAGAGGCCTGCTGCAGCCACAGACTGCACTGTGTGATAGAGGAGGAAGTGCTGGAAACATTTAGTGTGTCACAGCTGATGACAGATCTCTTCAGAAGTGCTTTGAATTCAACAACAACACAAAGATCTCTAATCTAAGTCTCTAATTCGGACTTCAGAATCTCATCATGACTCACTGTGTCATATTTAAGAGAAAACATGTGACAATCATTAAATCAGGTGTGGTCAGCTGTTTTCTGTGATCTGAGCAGGACTTTCTCAGACTGGATTTCATGCTGCATCAGCACAAAGCCAGAGTGGAAACATTTGAGCTGCAGCTGGTTGAACTGCTCCTGAAACAACAGAGCCACTTTGAGTACTCAGAGTGCTTTCACCACAACAACCCCAAAGACTTTAGATACCTGTTCAGTGCTGACACACTAATAATAACATCCCAACAATAATAAGAGCATCTACACTGCTCAGAGACATTCATCTGCCAGTGTCTCAGACCAAGGAGGAAATGAAATCAGGTCTCTGATCATGTGTCTGTCTTCTAAAATATCCATGATCAATAATCAGCTCAACCTCTCTGAGATCCTGATCTTGTCATTCTGAGATCTTTTGTTGTGTCTGACACCAAAAGTGATATCAAATGGAGAAGACAAATGATGAAATCTTTCCTCCATGTCACCTCCCTGCTCCGTATAATTCCAAGATAAGGACTCCAGGTCCTTTGTGTCTTTGCTGAATGAACAGAATAATCAAAGCATCTGTGTATGAGAGCCATGTAATGTCCATGTTTGCATGCTGAAAGAGAACGTGTTGGTCTGACCCCCCTCCTCCTTTCAGGGTAGAGCCTGGTGGAGTCCGATGGTTGAGACCAGGTCTGAGGAAGTGTAAGTGTGGTTTTCATTTGATTACTGAAAACAAAGAAGCTCACATTCAACCATCTTCAAAGTGTCAATCAATGATCAGGTGATAGATCAATAACTCCAGCTGTGTTGTGTCTTCTTCTCTCCATCAGATTTCTGTGAACTCACCATCAACACAAACACAGTAAACAGAAACCTCAAACTGTCTGACAACAACAGGAAGGTGACACATGTGGAGGAGGATCAGTCATATCCTGATCAACCAGACAGATTTGACCAGTGGCCTCAGCTGCTGTGTAGTAATAGACTGACTGGTTTCTGTTACTGGGAGGTCGAGTGGAGAGGAGCAGTTTATATATCAGTGAGTTACAGAGGAATCAGAAGGAAAGGAGACAGAGAAAACTGTTTGTTTGGATGGAACGATCAGTCCTGGAGTCTGTTCTGCTCTGATGGTGGTTACTTTGTTTGGCACAATAACAGAGTGACACCTTTGTTCTCCTCCTCCTCCTCCTCCTCCTCTTCATCATCTTCCTCTGTCTCTGACAGAGTAGCAGTGTATGTGGACTGTCCTGCTGGCTCTCTGTCCTTCTACAAAGTCTCGTCTGACTCACTGATTCACCTCTACACCTTCAACACCACATTCACTGAACCTCTGTGTCCTGGGTTTGGACTCTGGTGGTCTGGTTCCTCAGTGTCTCTGTGTAGAGTGTAGCAGAGCGTCTCCTCCTGTTAGAGAAACTCTCTCACTGTTGAACAGTCTGTACATGTCTGTCTCTTTCACTCACACACACTTTTTCAGATTCATGTATTAAAGCAGTTTATTTGTTAAACTCTTCTAAATGATTCCTTGTAAACTTCTTCCTCTTCCAGTCCTTGGAAGCTACGATTATTACAGGAGAAAAATGTTGCTGACTTAAGCTGTGAAGTTTATTTGAAAAATAAAATTGAAAATTGAAATTGAAAAAATTGAAAAGAGTTTTTCAACTTCATCTGTCATTTTTACAGTGTACACCTGGTTTTCACCCTATTTTCATGTTTTCATCTATGACCATTATTTTTATTGGATATATCCTGTGTCACCTTTGTTGCCATTTTACACAGTGCACAGCCTCCATTAAATTCTTTTTACAGCGTATTTCCTGATAATCAATGTTAGAATTTTTTTACAGCGCATCTCCTATTTATCGCTTTTACAGTGATCCTTTTAGTTGTCACATATTTTACAGTGTATCTGCTTGTAGTGAAAACATGGATGGAATAATACATGGAACATTATTCAAACTATGACCAGTCCTCATCTTCCTGCTGATGTCATCAATACTGATTGGTACATATTGATCCTAATAATCAGTGCGAGTCCTGTTGGACACTTGTCAGTGTGACCACTGGAGGGCAGTAAACTCTCTGATTATTTGTCCATCAGTCAGACATCAGTATTTATAGCAGTGTAATAATATGTGTGTTCCTATACAGAGAGTCATTATCAGACTGATGAACATTAGAACTAAAATAAGTCAGTAAATGTGGAACAATGTCAGTGTGAACATCAGTATCATTGTCAGTGCTGTGTGCAGAATTGTAGTTACTGACAGTGACCACTGGAGGGCAGAAGACTCCTGTTCAGTCAACACTAAAGACTGAGAAGCAGTTGAATTCTGTCTGTGAATCCAAACATTGTGGTTGAAGAGGTTATAAAGTCACTTTGAGAGAACCTGTCACCAAGTGGGGGCATTGGAGCATTGTGTTCCCCCATTACACCCCTACACCTCCCAAAGTGACTTTTCAAGTAAAAGAAGAAAATGAGATACATGAACAGTCTGTGTTCACTGCAGAATGTGACAAACCTTATATTGTTTGTAATTGAGATGAAGTAAACATCTGTTGAGTATTTTAACATGAAATTGTTTGATTGTGTTGAATTAAAACCCAAAATGCAGCGGGTCCACCAGACCCACAAACACTGGCTGAGTAACAAAAATATGAACACCACACAAGGGTTAACTGAAGGAACTATGACAACTTGTGTCCTCTGTCCTACACTGACACTGATACAGTCCTCAACTGCTTTGACATCAGCAGAAAAGAGACATGAGACAGTGCTCTTAAGAAGGTGAGTAGAATAGAATAGAATAGAATAGATCTTTATTGTCATTGTCACAGGTACAACGAAATTTAAAGTGCTCTCCAGTCAGTGCATTAAGAAAAATATTAAAAAGAATAAATAAATAAAACATATAGAACATATAGTAACATTAGCAGTGGTGGAGGAAGTACTGAAGCTTAGTACTTAAGTAAAAGTACAAATATCCCGCAAAAAATATACTCAAGTGAAAGTGGAAGTACTGCATCAAGAATCTTACTTAAGTAAAAGTACTAAGTACTTACTTTTAAATTTACTTTAAAGTATTTTTAAAGTAAAAGTACTCATGCAAATGGGTTGTCTCAGTGCCGGGGACATTTTGTATTCTTTTTTTTTTAATGACTTTATTGATCCCTCCTGGGGAAATTATTCTCTGAATTTTACCCACACCAAGTGAACGAAACACACACACAAGCATTATGAACATGAGCAACGTGCACTAGAGACGCTGGGGCAGGGGCTGCCCTAGTGAGGCGCCGGGGAGCTGGGGTGAATCGGTGCCTTGCTCAGGGGCACCACAGCCATGGTCGCAGAGGCAGGGGAGGCGCGTCTCCTTCACCACCACCATATCCGTTTTTTGCGCTTGGTCGAGGGATCGAACCCGCGACCCTCGGATCTCAGGCCGATCCAAAGTCCAAAGCCGCACTCTTAACATACTGCGCCCGCAAATTTTGAATGCGGGCGCAGCAAAGAATGTAGATATACGGATTTATGCCTCTGCCTATGTCACCTGCTTAAATACGACCAACGATGGCTGTCTGATTCTGAGCTGGAGGGCTCAGAGTCAGGCTCACGCTCAGCCGACGCTGGCTCTGGGTTCTGTTGATGTCACGTGACGTTTCTTCTCGCCGGAATCAGGCCAGCCCACCAGCTCGTGCTCCTACCAAATGCGCGCTCTGTCATCATTGGAGGTAACAGAGCCACCTGATAGGCTGGCAATGGCAAACAACGCCTCAACGCAATCAGTCTATTTTTTTTCATGCAAGATTTTGAGGAAATTATGTTCATAACATGTAACGAGTAACGGCATAAATTGTAGAAATGTAGTGGAGTAGAAAGTACAGATAATTGCTGCAAAATGTAATGGAGTAAAATACAAAGTATGCATTATTATTTTTACTTAAGTACAGTACAAATACGTAAAAAAATACTTAAGTACAGTAACGAAGTACAAATACTTTGTTACATTCCACCACTGAACATTAGCAGCATACATAACAGACATACACACACAGTCATACACACCAAATCATTGCCTAAAAACAGAGTATTGCATATTATTATTTATTATTATTATTTATATATTATTTATTATTATTATTTTTGCAGTATTGAGGGTTGTTATTGCGGTTGGATAAAAACTGTGTTTGAGTCTGTTTGTCCTTGCATTTATTGACCTGTACCTTCTGCCTGAAGGCAATAGTTCGAAGAGGAAGTGACCGGGATGGTGGGTGTCCTTTATTATGTTCTGTGCTTTTTTCAAACAGCGAGAACTGTGTAGTTCTTCCAGTGTGGGGAGAGGGCAGCCGACTATCTTTTGGGCAGTGTTGATGACCCTCTGGAGTGCTTTCCTCTGTGTGCAGCTGGTGGTGAGTATGTTAGTATGCTCTCAATGGAGGCACGATAAAAGGACACCAGCAGTCTTATGGAAGCAGGATGTGTCGGTTTCTTAGAGCAGGATCTTTGATGAACAATCGGAGCTGACTCCTGCCTGGAAGCCCAAAGCTACCAGGAGATGGGGATTTGTGTTTGTACTTAAAATTGATTTTTATTGCACTCTGTTCCATGTTGAGTATAATAATCCATAAAAATAATAAACTTTTGATATAATGCATGTTTTGTACATTAGTAATTCATTTTACACATAATTTTACGTTGTTTTAGTAATAAATTAATTTAAGCAACAAAAAAAAAAAACTAAGGTGCCATTTGGGAGCCGAAAAGAGTCGGCTCTTTTTAATGAGCTGTGCCATAAGAACTGTCTCTCTTAAAAGACCTGTAATTCCCATTACTGTTGTCCATGTCCAAATATTAAGCTGCAAAATTCAATAATGTTCAGTTGTTTGACAACAGAAACATAAAAATGTGTAAGTGGTAACAGTTGGTCTAATGATTGTAGTGATATTTCAGTATTTCAGCAGCAGGATCAGTTCTAATGGCTTCATAACAGAGGTAAAGAGCTTCAGCAGAGTCTAGTGGAAATATTCACTTCTGTTTTTCATCCATCACTGTGCTCACTTTTTCTCTGAAGTTTCCACAGACAGTTGAACCTCAGCTCGTTGGAGTCTTATCTTCACCTAAACAGGGAGACTCAACTATTCTGAGCATCTAAACCTCATAGACGGTCGGTCAGATTATCTATCACACACTCAGAGGAAAGATCCAGTGAAGCTGTTTAATTCTCTCTTGTCTCTCTTCTCAGATACACCATCACACACCAGCCTGATTCAGCATCACATGGATGTGGGGATGCTCAGTATATTAACCACGTTCCTACTGGCTGCTGGTAGGAAAGCATCAACAGATGGAAGAGTAGAGAGACAACAGAACATGGGATAGCTAGAGTGCTCTGCTGCGTCTGTCCATATTACTATATTTAGATTTATAGATAGATGTCAGCTGGCTGCAGTGTCATGTAAATAACCTCTTCATTTGTTTTTGTTTCCAGGTATCCCATTTTCTTCTTCTGCTTGAACAGGTGAGAATCAGATGAGTTCATGCAGCTCCCACGCTGTCTGTCCAGTGTTGGAGCTGGCCTGAGGATTAGCTAACACTGCTTCTCAGACAGAGTTCTTCAAACACCAGGATGGCTGAACACACAGAAGCTGTACTGAACTCATCAGGTTCTGTGTGGAAAATGTGACAACAAAAGACTCATCCAGGACTTCTCCAATCAGAAAGCATGGATGAACAGCCACATCCGGTCACTCCTCAGAGTCCACAACTGTGCATCACTTTTTAAATTGTAAATTGTAGGTGTGTTTCAGACTAAGGGCATGTCTGACCTTGGTTATTTTGGGATGATTCTACTTGTATCTAAAATTTAGCCCTTCCCATCATGTATGACAAATGTACATCACTTGGCCTTTACACATGATCAGTGGCAGACTGTTGACCAGGTTCTGGGACAGGTCTGGGAGTAACTGGGCATGTCCCTTTCTATTTCCCTTTGTTTGGTTGGTGTGTTTTTACTTGTATCAAATTCTACGATCTATCTATGTATACTCAGAAAACACATGGATGTGAACATCTCCTTTGTAATACAGCAGTTACAGACAGAGCAGCACACAAGACAGCAACAGGTGCTGGATATGTAAATACTAATGGAATCACCCTCATTGAGGAATTACATAGATGGGTGAAGCATAGATGGGTGAGGATGAGTGAGGCATAGATAAACTAATTGCACAAAACCTGACACATTTCCCCTGTTACGTGATGTTTATATCACGAAATCGGTGCAGTGTCAAACACTGGTTCATAATACATGGAAGGCACAATCACCTACAGGTAAATGAGCTTGATACATAAACTTGGTTCATGTCTAACCAGAATTCTTAGGCCCTGTTTGAATTTTCTACCATGGATAGATGTCTGTTACCCTTCCTGTCTAATTTAGATGAAGTTTTGCTATTTGTCACTTTAACCATTAATATTTATTTCATTTCTTTTTCAGTCTATTTACACAAAATGATCTAATCACTGAAGGGGCCTTACACGTAGGCCAGTTGTGTGTGTGTGCCAACTTTGGCATTGAGGCAGGGCTCCAATTCCTTAAAGATGGAGAAATATAAGGTTGGAGGATTGACATTTGGTCCTTGCTTTGTGGAGTTTTCTTTTCTCCTTTTCTTTTTTTTTTGTGGGTTTTCTCTCATAGGGTTTCACACAATCAGCTTGAGGTCCAGTGTCAGTCCACTGTTGGTGGAAGTCACAGACACAGACCAACAACAGGAGAACCTGGAGCTCCAGGAGTCATTAAGATCAGAGTGTAATAGTATCTGTGACTTTACTGTAAATATTACATACAAACATTGCGACACAACTTTGTATGCGACACAAAACACAATGTAATCTGCTGATGGTAGTAGAAGCTTTCTCTCATCCTCTGAAACACTAAGTCAGGATCAGTTGTGTGGTGAAGGAGAGATATGGCTTCCATGCATTCATCTCTGATTGGCTGATCATCATATGTTCTGGATGATGTGGGACCTCCTTTTATCTCCACTCTACTCTGGGATGAAGAGGTGCTTTTGGATTTCCGTTGCACAATCTTCATCGTCACTCAAGAAAGCCTTTTGTTGCTTTGATGTAATGTTTGTATGTAGAAATGTTCCTTAAAGAAAAAAAGGTGTCAACAGCAGACAACCCATACAGCTTAATATGAACTGATTAAATACTGTACTTTGGAATTCTTATCATCCACTTCTCACAATCACATATTTTTGTCTGTGTCAAGATACAAATCTCTCAAAATATAAGTGCAGCAAAATATGAATTTTAAATGTCCTACCATCATCACTGTAGATGAAAAACACAGATCTTTGAAACATCCTCATCCACCTCTGCTCCCTGTTGATCTGTGACTTTCAGTGTTGTAGTCTCTGGGATAAGAAACTTCTGCTGGACTATACCATAACAACTCCACGTTACAAAATGTTTACATCTTTATTAATTTAATACTAAACATCTGACTGACCTGCACTGAGAAAATCTGAGAAGCAAGCCTCTTCCAGTTTAATGAACTTCTTCTTCCCTCCATGTTGTACTTTGATCAACATGTTGGTTTGATATGAAGGAAGAAAATGTCATATGTCTGAGAATAACATGTTCAAGTTAAAATTTATCCCAACTACACACTGTTAAAATACACGTTTCTCACCGCTGTTCAAAACAGCAAGGCTACAGTTTATAAGCTCAACTGTTAGCATGCTAGCCAAAACTGACTTTTCAGCTGCGTCTGCGCCGTTAAGCCTGAAATTATACTCTTAAAACACAGACATGCGGTTGCATCGTTGGATGGTTATTTCCAAAACAGTATTAATTACCTTCAAGATGCGCGTCGTCATTAATTTGTGAAGCTTATCAAACAGTTTGTCATTACCGTCATACAGACACATCACACGCCACAGACAGTATGGCCGACATTAACGTTTGAGTGAAAGCTAACAGCTCCACAATGGCAGCTAAGGACAGTTAGCTAACTAATGCTGCGGGAGCTACTTGCTCAAAATAATGGAGTAAAAGCAATGGGGTTACGTTCAACATCAAGTTCGCAGTCATTAGCGGTACTATGACCCAATAAAACCCCATATGGGGTAGAATGGGATTTTCTGTTCCCTTGGGTACTTTTTAAAAAATTGAATGAATCAAAATTTTTTTTTAATGCCCCATTTTTTGTTGCATTTAGTTGAATGGGTTTTAAAAGTTTTGAATTTTCTTTTTATAGCTTTGTCCTTACGGTTAGGTTTTTTAAATATTCGTTAATTTTCCCCTTTTTTTTTTTTCTTTTTCTTTTTTTTTGTTTAATTTTTTGCGTTCGTGTTCTTGTCTGAATTCAGTTGATATTTTTTTTGTCCTGACTTTGTTTTTTTGTTTAAAAAATTTTATGTTGTTTTAGTGTGAATTTTATTTTTGTTAATTTGTGAAAATTGTTTTCTTTTGTTTATTTTAAGGTTTTTGTTTTTGTGTTGGGAGGCCCCAAATTTTTTTTTTGTCCCTTTTCGGGGCTAAAGGCAAGGGGGTTTGGCCGGGGCCGGGGGTGGTTTCCTTTTTCCTGTTAGGCCCCCTTCCGTTTTTGATACGGGGGCGGGGGGGGGCACGGGGGCGGGGGAAATTTTTGAAATTTGATCCTCATTTCAAAATCCCCCCCTTTTTAGTGAGGGGTCTTTTCCCCCTTTCAGTGTGTGAATTGGGAAGATTTAATCCCCTTTGGGTTGAAGGGTTTTTTTTATAATGTTTAAAGAAATGGTTATTTTTTTTTTTTTGCTTAAACCATGTTCTGGAAAAAAGGGGCCCTTTTGTCAGTTGCAAACTATTTTTTAAAAATTCCCAATCTTTTTTGTTCATAGGTTGTTGGGTTTATGATAACAATCCGCCATCTGTTACCCCTTTAATCAAAAGCCCACTTCCACATTAAAAGCATATTTGGGAAAGTTTTTTTTATAATAACACATTAATCCAAAAATGGTTCTAAACCCCCGATCCAACAATAACTCAAAGACAAATTTTTTTCTAGAAGGGGGCCGTAGCTCAAATAGTTTGAATTAAAGATGGAGAGAGGAGAAGATCACCCCAGGGGAAAAGTCAAGAGTGAACCAAAAGAACAGGGTGCGCTCTTTCCCCCAGTTAAACAGAGTTGAATTTTAACAAAAGCCCCAAAACCCACTAAGTTCCAAAAATAGAGGTGAAATTTTATCATTTCTTTATGAAAAACAAATATTCATTGTTTTCCCCAAAAAAAAATTTTTTAAAATGCTGTGAATGGAAAACAGTTTGGGTTTTGGGAAAATCTTCATTTCCTTTAATTTTTCATACTTTTTTCCAAAAAAAAAGCTAATTCCCAGTCCAATGCCTCCCAGCCACATTTTATTCCAAAAATCTTTTTTTTGTGTTTTTAAAGTTTCAGTTACATTTACCTAACTGGTCCAATTGTGTCTTTATATCGAAACAGGTTCAACTTTTGGCTTTGAGCCATTTTTTTCTTTCCAGTGCTACAATTTTGTCCTTTTTCTGAAGGAGTCGGGCTTGCTGCCTCTTGCTGGCGTTTCGGCGGGTTTTCTGTTCACCCTTTTGGGTTAGGGGCAGTAAAAAATATACCTCCCGGGGAAAATTTTGGGGCAGTTCTTCCCCCTTAAAAACCTTTGTTAAATGAATTAAAGGGGGGTTGTTTGTTAATGTTATGTTTTGAAGGGGTAATTTTAGTTTCTTCCACTTTAACTTCAGTTGTTTTTTTTCGTTTAAACATTCCGGCTGTTTGTCCTTTTTTTGTTTAATTTTAAGCGTAAAACTATTATATAGGAAATTTTTTTTTAAAATGTTTTTTTTTGCTTCCCTTGTTTTTTTGATGATGGTCAAATAAGCTAAATTTTTTGTAGTTTTGAAGCCTGTGTGGAGGCACAATTTTAAAAGGTTCGGGCTGAAAGGTTCGGGAAGCCTTGGGGTCCTTTTAACTTAACAAATAAAGTCCTGAATTTTTTTAAAAATTTTTTGTTTTGGGGGAAAAATTTGTTTTTTGGTTTAATTTAAAAAAACTCTTGTTTCCAAAGTGTTTTGTTTTTTCAGTCCTTAAAATTTAAAAATCCTAAAAAAAATGAAAAATTAAAAAATTGATTGTTAAAAATAAAGTTTTTTGGTACGGAAACTTGCCCACAATGGGTCTATTTTTGAAACAATTTTGTTTAGGTGCTTTTGGCAAAAAGGCCCCCAATTGGGTTTTAGATCAAAAAAAAGGCAAAACAAGAAAATCAAAATAAAGTTCACAGAAACGCAGTCAAGATGCCAAAAGTCAATATTTCCATATTATCCCTTCAAATATAAAAAAACAAACAAAACCTTTAAGAAAAACCCGTCTGGAAGGGGTTTTTTGAAATGACCTCATCCTGATGGATGTGAGGGAAAAACCCCGAAAAAAAGGAGTTAGAACGGGGTTAAACCAAAAGGGGTCCGGGTTTCCACCGCACGGTGGGGGATTTACACAGGCAAAATTCCTAAAAGTTCCCGACAACAGGGGAAAGGGCCGGCCGGGGCCCAAGAAAAACTATACCGGAACGGAAAAGTTTGTGGTCGAAACCCATTTTCCAGTTAATATCCTTTCTAATGGAAAAAAAAAATTATCTCCAGCAGCAGACCATTTTTCCCAAAAAAAGGGGGCTTTTAATTTTTTGGGAGTTGGGGCTCTACTTTTAAAGTATTGTGCCTTTTTAAAACCCACACCCCCCTTTGCACTGATGTTCTTCGGGGTAAACTGTTTTCGCAAGTAACCCCTCCAAGATCCAGGCAAGTATAACTTTGAGAGGCCAGTTTTTAAAAAAAGTAAACCCCAGATTAATCTGTTTTTCCTTTGGGTTAGCCTGTAAATGGTAAAGAAAGTCTGGGGAAAAGGGGGGAGGCCGGTTGAACGAAAGGGAGGGGCAAAAAGGGAGTAATCCCTGATGATTCTTTTTCCCCAGAAACCACAGGGATGATTGGTTTAAAGGAGGCTCAGATAGTTAGACCCCAATTGAAGTTTTTTCCCTTTTTTCTTTCTTCTGCCCCTTGCTGATATTCCCCCCATTTACCCCCCCAAACTGGCCAATCGGGCCCTTCACAAAGCGTTGTTTAAACCTCTGATTTTAAAGCCTGCCCCTTTCTCAACAACCCCCGTCCTCTTTATTGTTTGGGAAAATAAAACTCCATTTGGGAAAAGAAAAAAACAACAAGGTGTAAATCAGTTTTTACAAACCATTATCACTGTAGTCACTGATGAGACTGTTAAAGGCAGGGATCATCCTTTAGAAGAAAGTGGGGCTGTGTATTAGCACCCTTTCTCAGCCCCAGTTAACGTATTAGGAAAAACCTAGCGGAATTTCAACCTGCAGAGATTTTTGCTCAAGTTTTTACTTGAAATTTACCAACCACAGTGGAAAAAACGCTGGTCATTTGAAGTTTCTTTCCACAAACGAAAATGAGGATTCATCTGTTACATGTCAACCATGTTCCATTTTGGGAAAATCTCTGTGTTTTGAACATTGACTGCCGAAATATCATGCAAAAAACAGGAGGTTGACTGAAAAGATCGGGAAATGGAAGTATACAATGATCCTGACTTAAAGGAGGTTTTGGGGTTTTATCCCACATGTACAAATTAAGATTTTTAAAACAGGCCATGTTTGAGGTTGAGTGCTGCTAGGTTGAAAAGATCAAACCATCTTCTTTTTACTGTTGTGGAAACAAAGTTCAGAAGATAGGGTGAGCAGTTGAAAATAACAACTGCTCACACTTTCCAGGCTTTCCCAATCCAGCTTTTTTTCCCCGTTGACATGCAAAACAAAAAAAAAACCAAAAAGTAAAATTAGGTGGGGGGGAGGCCCCCCTTGTCTGGGGTTTGTCCCACCGAGGCTCCCCCCGCTTTTCCTAAGTCAAGAGGAAACAGTAAAAGGGTTGGAGGTTTAAAAGGAGACACTGGATCTTTTTTATCCTGTTTTGAAAACGCAAAAAGGCTCTCCCCAAACTTACTCCCAAGCCAGCCAATCGGCTTTCACAAGTCGCTCTTCACCCTGAACCCTGCAGGTTGTTTCCACCAGGTCCTTCTCAATGGGGGGGGGTTATCAGCTGGGAAAGAGAAGAAAAAGGATTCTGACAACCTCACCCCCTAAACCTAAATAAAAATAAAAAGATGGGGAGTTTTAGGAGAAAAGTCTTGCTTAAAGCTGATGTTTCACACTGTTAAGCTAAGAATTGAATTTCGTTGAAATAAACTCCAAAACCCTGAACCAAAGGAGGGGCCCTTTAAAACTCAGTCTAAAAAGCCCAAACACGCTCTTAATATAATGACAAATCTGGCTTCAAAAAAGACAAGTGACTTCAGTAAATCCCGCTCCACCAGGGTCCATCTATACAAACCATGTTAAAATTTTTTTCAGATTCTCTAAAATCCCAAAAGTTTTGCAGAGCAAACATTCAGGCTGAATTTTTGGGGGAGTCACAAATGTTGAGAAAAAATGGAAAAAAGATTTATCATGAAGGGACACATTTAACAAGCTGAGTTTGTCAATACGTCTGAAAAAAAAACCACCAAAACTTTTTCTAGTTATTTTTGGGTTGTGTTTGGTTGCATTTTTGTTTTTTCATCCACTGCCTTTCTCCCAAAAAAAATAAAAATATTATATTTAGAGCATTTTTTGGAAAAGCTGGTAAAATCAAAAAAGATGGTTCCTAAACCTCAATAATGCAAAGAAAAATTCCCATTTCATTTTTTCAAAAAATCTAATTTTAATTGGGGAAGGCAGAAACATATTTGTAATCCCCCCAATTTTAATAATTTTAAGATTTGAGTTAAGCTTTCCGCTGGTTGTGTTTATCCACCCCTGTCAAAATTAAGAGTTGGGTAATTTGATTTTAACCCACCACCCCCGATCACACCCAGATTTTTGGGTTCTTTAAAATTGGGCGGGAAAACAGGTTTCTGATTTGGGAACTTCATCCAAAAACCCTTGTTGACTTGTTGGGAACAGTCCAGTGGAAAAAAAATTCAGAGTTGGGGAACATTGTGAGAAAGGAAAATTTTCTTCCCAAATAACCTTTAAAAAGGCTTGATTCACCCCTTTGGAAAAAAATTTGAAAGCCGGGAAAAATAAATCTCCAAAAAAGTGGGTGGAAAAACATTGGTTTACCTCCATCTCCCCCTAACCTTTTAATGACATAGGGGGCAAAAAAAGGGCCACAAAAAGATGCCTTAAAACCTCCCTATGGAATTTTTTCTTTAAAAACCCCACCCCTTTCTTGTTTATTAAAAGGGGATTTCAGTTTCCAATTTGTGAATTGTTTAAAATCTCCCCCACTTACCCCCGCCTTTCACTTTTTGTGGTTTCTTATGCCCACTTCTGATGCAAAATTGGGGGCACCGGTAATTTGGAGGTTGGGCCCCTCTCCTCTGCCAAAAGGGGTTTTTGTCCCAGGTTTGGGATTGCTATAAACCCCCCCTTTTAAAAATTAAAAGGGGGCCCTGCCCACTGATTTTGCCAAAACCCCGTTTTCCCTCTTTTTTCCCCTAAAAAAACTTTTTTTTCAATGTTGGCAGGCAAAGTTATTTTTTGATTGTATTACTTTTAAAACCCAACTTTTGTGCCACCCCATCCCCCCCATTCGGGTTAGGGGTTGAATTTTCAAAAAAATTTGGGTTTTGGGGCAACTGATTGCTTTTGGGAATTCCACCGGAATGGAAGGCTGCTACCTGTGAGATATTTTTTCAAAGTTTCAGTGGCTCCAGTTTTTCAGAGCTGATTTTCAATTGATTTTTTAGTCTCATCACTTCTAGTGGTTGGAAGGTAAAATTAATTTTGTCGGGGGGAGGTGGTAAAACCCCTGATTGATTTAAAAGAGGGCTTTTTTCTTTAAAAAGTTTGAAATTGAGTAAAGCCTGCCCACGTTCCCCAAAAGAAAAAAACTTTTCCAAAACCTCATGTGGATTTTAAATATATTTTTTGATTACTGTAGCAAATTTCCTCTTTTCTATCTCGCCCAAATAAAAAAGGGAGTTGACCCAGAGTTTTAGTCCCATTATTGAGAAACCACCATTTGCTTAATTCTAATTGCATTTTTCCTCAGGTAGGTGTCTAATGGGGGGGGTTGTTTTCAGAGTGAGGCCAGAGGACAGCCCGATTTTTGGGGAAACCAGAGTAAAAACCTGAATAAGAATAAAAGATGTGAGTTGGAGACAAAGCCCTCTTGAAAGTTTGAGTTTTCACATTGTAAAACTAAAAGTTAGTGACAAAAAAGGAAACCCCAAACACCTGAACCCAGGTGCAGTTAAAACAGTGATCTAAAAAGTCAAAAAAAAGCCCCCCTTTAAACTTAGCACATAAACATCACAGATAAAAAAAGAAAGATGAAAAACATTTTTTTTCTTTTTTAATTTGGGAAATTTTTTTTTAGTGGGGGTTAAAAGTAACTAAGTAAAGAAATTGTTCCAAAGAAAGAGCAATTAAAGTTTTGATTTGAATTTCTTCAATGAGTTTAAATTGAAGCTGAAAAGATGTCATTGGGGATAGCTAAAAACCTGACCAAATTCCTTAAAAAGCCCCAACACACCTTTTCAGTTTAAAAAGTTTTAAAAGCAAAGGTTTAAAAGAAATTTTTTCTATTGTGGAATATTTGGGCCTTTTTTTTATGTGAGAATTTAGTCAACTGAATAATAAATGTTGAATTCAATTGGTTTTGGAGCAGTTTAAATTTTTAAAGTTTTAAAATCCTTGAAAATCAATCAGACTTTAAATTCCTTTAAACCCATTTCCATTTTGAATTTAAAATCCAAAGGAGATTTGCCCCAAAAATACTGAAAAAAGCCCTTTAAATTTCATCTCAGCACAAAGTAAAAATGGTCTGACCTAAGTCCCCTCCGTCGGGGACTCTGGAAACCCCCAGATCCTTCACTCCTGAATCCTGCACTTGTTGTCACTCAGGTCCATCTTCAGATGGGAGGGGTTGGACTTTAGAGGAGGCCAGGAACCCAAGTGATCTCGCAACCTGCAGAGACTAACCTGAATAAAGGATAAAAAATGAAGATGAAAACTTGATAACCCAATCAGATATGTCCTAATCAATGAGCTTCTTCTAACATGAGCAGAGTGACTGTTTTTTCTGTTGCTGGGGATTATCATCATGTCAGCCTTCACACATTCCCCAATGCCCAAAACAACATTCCACACCTGTTGTCTTTCCACAGATTCATATCAGCTTTCGAAAGGATCAATATTTTTAGTATCAGAGGTTTGTGCAGTTAAATGAAAGCCCACATGTTCCGCTGGATCTAAAAAACAGTCAGATGTCGATGCAGTTTAAAAGGGAGTTGTTGGGGTATCCTTCAACTCTCAGCTTCACACTCTGTTTGGAAACAGTTTCCCAGCCTTTTTAAAAACATCGATTTGATGGTGTGCTCATCACCCCTCGGTTTTTTAACCGGGTGTAAAACCTGTTTGTTGAAGAGCTCTGCACCGGACAGGGAAATGAACTGTAAGAAGATCTGAGCTTTTGCAGTTTGATCTTCATGATTTTAAAATTTACTGCATGTATAGACTAGAATAGAATAAAGCCTTTATTGTCATTTAGAAAGTCCCAAAAATTAAGCCACCCCCAAAAAAGAAAACGTTAAAATAAGATAAAAAAAGATCTGAATATAAAAAAAAATAAATATATACTAAAATATTTAAAAAAATAAACAGACAGAGGGCACATGTATTGTTTATGTATTTAAGTATGGTGTGATCGTGTATACTATATGTATATATATATATATATTGAAATATGTGTTTTATTGCCTTTTTTATTACATTCAGTGTCAATTGCACATTTAATAGAACAGAAAGTATTGCACATGAGTCCAGGGCGAGTATTTGAAACTTCCCACTGAGTTTAGGGCAGTTATAGCTTTGGGAAAAGTATTTTGAGCCCTATTGGTTTTTATCTTGATACACCTGTGGGCCCCCCCAGAGGGTAGCAGGTAAAACAGGCGAAGGGGTGGGGCTGTCCTGAAAATTTTTGTTCTGCTGAGGCAGGGGGTGGAGATGTCCAACAGGGGGGGAGGGGGCCCAAGATCTTCTGTGCTGTTTTCACCCCTCTTACCCTTTCCCCCCTGTCGGCAGTCGCTGTACCATCGGGATGCAGTATGTCAGCAGGCTCCAATGGATGAGTGGTAGAAGGTGACAGATTGGAGTTTGGTGCCCGGGACTCTCAAAAAGTGTACCCCTGCTGAGCCTTCTTGGTGATTGACGTGATGTTCCCCACCAGGAGATGTCGGCCGGATGAGGGCCCCTTTAGGGTGGACCTCCCCACCTGCCGTGATGAGGGGGGGGGGTTCGGGCCTCCTGAAGTCGAAAGATTCCCCTGGTTTTCTTGGGGGGAAGCGGTTGTTCTCAGTAAAAAGCAGCCACTGATCTCCCCCCCGGGGCAGCCCATCACCCTGGAATGAGTCCCCCACTGATTCCAAACTTACTAAGATTGTGGGGGGCCGCCTGCAGTCATGGGTGTAGAGGCAGAGGGAGAGGGCTCAGCAAAACCCCCTTGGGGGGCCCGATGCTCATGTTTGGTGGAGGAGAGGTGGGGACCTATCCACAGTGGGGGGTGGGTCTTTAAAAAGTCCTTTACCCAGGCACATGGAGAGGGGGGGGAACATTTCCATTTTTGTGCATAATCTGTCCGGGATTATTTGTTAAATGCAGAACTATAATCCAAAGAGACCCGGATAGCTCGCGCTGCTCTAGGTGGTTCGGGGAAGTAAAGGCTACACTATGGCCCCTGGGATCTTTTTTTGAAGTAAGCAAACGTTAGAATCAAAGTCGGGGGAAAAGGCCCTTGATGTGTTGGAGGACAACCCTCTCAAAGCACTTCATGATTCCCGGAGGAGGGCCACCGGTGGAATCGCCAGGCTGGTGATGGAACCCTTGCAGGGGACATTATGGATGATTTGAGGCAGTGGGGGAAAACTGCTTGATCCAGAGAGAGGTGAAGATCCTGGAAAAGGTGGGGGGCTGGTGAGCACCGCCGGGAGCCCCTTTCCCAGGACTTCTGGGCCAGTAGCTTTCCGGGTTTTCACTGAAGAACCCGCTGACATCATGCCCGGGATGGTGAGTGGGGGCGGGGACCCGAGCCAGATGGGGTGGGGTGTGTGGGGTTGGGGGGGGGGCATGGTGGGGCATGCTGCTGCATTAAAACCCGGAAAAGAAGCAGTTTAGCCTCTCCCAGTGTTTCACCTTTTCGCCCCGTTTCGAACCTCTGAAGTTGGTGATTTTTTGTATGCCCCCCACACCCCCCCGAGTTTGTTACTGGACGGGGGACTTATAGCATCCGGATCCCCCCGTTTTTTATGTTTTTTTCAGGTCAGTCGAGAGCCGACAGTGCACTGTCTCCTGACCTGAAAGCAGCATCCGGGCTCTGGGGACGGGACCTGGCTGGTCACCCAGGGTTTCTGTTGGGAAAACCCTGAGGGTTTTTGTCCACAGTCACATTCCCGATGCAAAACTGAATATAGTCCAGCCCCGGCCGGGCCCCCCAGTCCTGTTGTTCAAACCGCCCAGTCTGTCTTTTGGGAAGCAATCTTGAGTTTGAAGGTGCATCTTCAGGCCAAGTTGACATTTTTTGTGGGGGGCCTGTTCCTGCATCTGAGGGGGGTGGCTGGGGCAGCAGGACGGAAAGATGGTCTGACTGCCCGAGGTGGGGAGGGGCGGCCCTGTATGATTTTTGATGTTTGTAAAATGATCCAGGGGTTCCCCCCCCTTGAGACATTTAACTTTTGGAGAATTTAAATACAGTCTTGTTGGCCTTTTTAAAATCTCCTGCAATAAGGGAACACCTTTTGGGGTGGGCCCGAGTTTTATTTTGGTTCAGAGCAAAAGGGGTCCCGTGTTTACTGGGCCGGGTGGGATATACAAAAGGGAAAAACCAACAGTTAGTTTTGGGCAAAAAAAAGGCAATTTTTGGGTTTTTTGTTCAGCAGTGTTTTTATGATTGCCCCATTTTTCCCCGTTGTCGGAAATGATAAGCCCCTCCTCTTTTTTCAGTCCTTTGTCCGTCCGGTGGGGGGTGCGGCCTGTGTGCTAGCAGACCCCGGGAAAACCCGGGTTTCAGAATAAGCAAAAAAATCCAATATAGGTTTCCAGAATGAAATTTCCCAGGTCCCAAAATTTTTACCGGGGATCTGGCTTTGGGAGAGATACAGATTTTAAGGGGTGGGAGGTTTTTTCCCTACGAAAAAACCCCGGGACCCGCCCCCTCTTTTCCCTCCTCCCCTTCCCCCCCTTCTACCCCCGATGAAATCATGGCGAGTCCGTGGTCTCGCATGTCGACTGGAATTTTTGGCGGGGTAAAAGTCACTCAAACAGATATCTGGTGTTTGCCGGGTCCAAGAGCATCGGGGGGTGTACTAAAAGTTCCCTCACCAGTCGGCAAAAATGAAAGAAAAACGGGAAAAGAAAGAAACAAATTTTGAGATGGGGAGCCGGGCTGCATCCACGCCCCGCCATTTTGGGGTGTTTAACATCATGTATCTGTACACTGATGAATCATTTTCATGTCTTCTGAATGTCCTGGGGGTGGTTCGACCTTTGACCCCGGCCCAGTCATGGAGCGGTTTGTCAGTGGGGAGATCTGCCTTTGGGAAAATTTTTTTTTTTTGGGAATTAGTTGTCAGAGAACAGATCACTTGAGCTTGTCCTCCTGCAGTTTGACCGGGCTGGTGGAGGAAGGGCAGTTCAGCACATTCCATGCCCTGGTGAGAGTCTTTTTCCCGGGACCCCTGAAAAATTCATTCAACTAAACAGAGACTGAGCACAAAGGGCATTCTAACAGAGTTTTAAAAAATTTCCTAAACTCTGTCATCCAAAGATCTTTTCCCACTCCATGTTTCATTTTCAGAGATTCAACAGTAAGATTGTTAAAAAATATTTTTTGGGGAAAAAGCAGCTTTTTTTTCCCTCATATCCAGGGGTCCCGCTCTAAATCCCAAACACTGTGACTGGTCCAGCTGCCTTTTTTTTGTAGTCATGACAAAAGGGGAGTCCTTTCTCCTCTAGAAACTCCCGAAGAATTCATCCCTCACACACTCTACAGCCCACCTTCACTGATGATGGACCACAACATCAACCTCTGGGGCTGAAAAAAATGTCCTGTCCCAAAATATCCCCATCGACTCGGGTTTGCGCCCTTTAAATAAACCCTGTCAAGTCTTTGACTTTTATTTGGGGTCTGGAAAACCATTTGAATAACTAGAACTCATTACTCCCTTGTTATCAGAGGCCGCCCATTAGAAAAAAAATTTTTTCTGTCCAGGTTTTTCTGACCCAGGATATTTTTCCAGTTGGCTCAGTGAAAGGACAGTTCTAAAGATGATCTCTCTGTGAGTACCTGCCTTTAGCTTCCGTCCATTAGCTGCAACATGGGGTGACTTTTCCGGCAAATGAAATAATGGACGACAATATCAGAGCTGCAATATTTAAAAGAAAAAGGGTGAAATTTTTAAGGGGCAACGACTGAATAATGATTTGTGTAACAAAACACGAGACAAACACAATTAACAAACCAATAGGTTGAATTCTTTCAAAAGATTTATGAGAGATGATCTGTCTTTAGAGAAATTAGTGGGGGATATGGCAAAAAAACAATCACGGGTTTTTTAATGGGAAAATCACTATCAGATTTTACAGTTATTTTTCAGTGAAGTTAATTTAGAACCAAACTTTCTCAAAAATTTTGCCCCAAAGAAAAAGTCATTTTCCACCGTTTTACTTTCCACACAGGGGCTTTTTTTCAAAAGGGGGATAGTTGGTTGTTTCTGTGATCTTTTTGGGTTTCCACTGGCTGATTTTGGTTGGTCGCTTGGCTCTCACAATTTTTGGGGTTTCCTCTTCAGGTGGTTAAAGAGGTTGGTGTTTCCATCCCGGGTTTTAACCCTTTCGTGCAAAATTTAAATGACCTTTTTTTCTTTGGGGAAAACCCCAAAACCCGTTCCACGGTGTTGGGGAGTAACGGGAAAACATGTACGGGAATTCAGAATAAACTGGTAACTGTTTCCCTTACATTGTTTAAATAGATAGTATTCGAATAAAAATTTCATTTTGAAATCAATGGGTTCGTGGAAATTCTTTTTTCCAGTTTTATTTTTTCTAAAAGAACGAAGGTAACCTGATGCGTTTCCCCGAAGCCCCACTCCCCGAAACAAACGGAAAAAAAGGTTTTACCTGATCAGTCGGTCAGAATGGAGTCGGACGAGGGGCGGAATGAGGAAACGGCGACGAAAACAGGCGAAGGGAAGCGTTGCCCAAACAGAAACGGAACCCTGAACTCCCTATCCCCCCACTTCCCAAGACTGAAGTGAAGTTCTTTTTGGGGCCAACTCCCAAACTTACTTTTCCCCGGGCCCAAGGTACCCCCCACCTTGCTAAAACAGCGAGGCTAGTAAAAAAAAAAAAACAGACTGCTCATACTTCACCAGATTGGGTTTGGGCATGTTCACGAGGGGGTGTTAGTTGTCCAAAGGAAAAACACCTCGTGCTCGGCAAGCAAAAGGGTAATTAAAGAAATTTCCCATAGGGAAAAATTAAACTCTCTCCTCTGGGAGATTCCCAAAACCTAACCTTCAATCTAATATTTATCCGCACCCCTTAGTATATGTATATTTGGGGACATAACTATACACTGCTGCCAACCTTAACCCCATTAAAAACCATGGCCCCAACTATTTTTTCTTTTAAAAAGTACACACTGCCCCCTGAGGGGAAGTTTTACAACATTGTATATTTTTATTTTTATTTTCTCCCCCTGTTTTATTTTATCTTATTATTATTATTTTCTTGTTAAAATTTATATACATTTCCCCTTTTTTGTTTTTAACTTTTTAAAATGTATTTTGTAGGTTAAAATGCTCTGTTAGCTGTCAACTTTTCCCTTTTCCTTTTTTTTTTTTGTGACTGTTTTTCCTGCTGTTAAAATTTCCCCCGAGGGATGAATAAAAATATTCATCTATCTATCTGTCTATCATCTATCTATAAACAAAGTGTGGTTGAGGCGCTGACAAAAATTCCACCCTGGCAACATGATTTTGATTGTTTTTTATTATGTTTAAAACATTTTATAATGAAAATTCCCCCACCTAAGTCTTTGGGTTTTGTGTCATATCATTGTTTTTTTATTGTTAACCGTTTTAGTTAAATTAAAATTGTGAAAAGGGTTTCTTTGGGTTGGGGAAGGAATCGGGTTGGGTTAAGAAAATGGGGGAGAGAAAATGGTAAAGAGTGTCTACTTTGGGCAAGAGTAAGAATTTTCATTGAATTTGATTAATTGTTTGCCTTTTTTGTAGAAAATGATTTGAGAGTTGTTTTAACTGCGTTTATTTTTTCAGCACGGGTTTTAACCTTAAAAAGAATAAAAAGGTTTTTTCATCAAAGAGGTGGAATGTTTTTAGGGTATATACAGTAAAAAGTGTCCTAAATTATCACGAGGCTGGGGAAGGGCGTGTCCCTCCTGCAAAAGAGGGTTTCTTTAAGGTGTTACATCCCAAAAAGCCAAAATGGGGTTACATCCCCATCTTTTCGGGGGCAAGGGGGAGGTTTCCTCCCGGTTTCATGTCAGAAAAAAGATAGGACTATCGGTTTCTGGGGGGAAAAGGGGAAAAAATTGAACCCCCAGGTACCCCAAAAATGCACCTGTTGGAGCATCAGCTTTCCCCCGCCCCAATTAGGCATGAAACACCTCGCCACAAAAAGAAAAGGGTACCCCCCTGCAGCTAGCTTCATCAGGAAGCATTTTCCCTTTATGCGGCCCCTAAGATGAAATCGGGGCGGGGGCCCCGTTTAGTGGGAAAACCGCTTTTGTCAAAAGGGAAAATTTCACCTTCACAAACCTTTCCAACAACAGAGGGACTGGGCCCTCAAACCCGAACACGCTGTGGGGTAAAAAAAGTTGATCTCAGTCATGATAACCTGCCAGTGAGAGGTTGGGGTAAAATGGAACACGAAAGCAAATTTTTTCCTTCAAGGGGCACTGGGAAAAAACCCGCTACAAGAGGTATTCTTCAATCGTGGCCTCTTACAACTTTAGGGTTCTAAAGGGGTTTTATTCGAAGGGAAAAAGGGTTTAGGTGTGTAGAGGGTACAGGGTGGATGACCCACTACCCCGGGGTTTGAAGTTGGTGGAGCTTGGATGAAGGATTTGGAAAAAACCCGGAAGATTGAATCCGTTTCATACCTGGAAACTTTAAAAGGGCCAGAGAGTGAACTGACATTTTTCTGATGCAAGATAATTATGGACAGTGCCACATCATTGTTGGGGCAAAGAAAGTGCACTGCCCTTGGTCATGGGCAAAAACGGGGTGCACCAACCGCCCTCCATCATTCAAAAACCCATTTAAAAAAGTGGTTTTAGGAGGGGGTAAAAAAAAAGGGGGAAAAGGTCCTTCGATTTTTCTCCTTTCTAAGCCAAAGGTGGTCAGTTACACAGTAGTTCATTCACAAGTAGGTATTCTTTGTGTTAAGAGGTGAATTATATTGTTTATTGGTGCTGTGGAATTTATTTGTCATGTGAACTATATGGTCAATTTTCAATGTCAGAGTGTTAAGGAAACAACAGACCAGTACTTTGAAATTAATGCTACATTAATTATTTAGTGAAGAGTATAAGTGTACCTCACATCTTCATTGCATTAACTGCTGTAATTGAGGGAGTGTATTGACCAGTACAACAGTAGTTCGTCAGCATGGCAACATGATTTCTCTGATTGTTTCTTTTTATTATGTTTATATTACATTTTATAATGAAAATTCCCTGCACCTAAACAATTGTTTCTGCTGGGTCATATCATTCGCTATTATTGTTAACCGCTTGAGTTAAATTAAATTATTGGTGAAAAGGTTACTTCCGGTTGGAGTAAGTAACGCCGCGAGATCTGCTAAGTTGGGATTGAAGAAATTGGGAGAGAGAAAGTAATCGAAAAGAGTGCCCACTTCTGGACAAGCTTGCGAAACTGCGGTCAATTGTATAACATTGAATTGTGATTAATTATTTGCTCTTTGTGTAGAAAATAACGATTTGAGAGTTGTGCAGGTGAACTGCGCTTATCTTATGTTGCAGTTTTCACGGTGCTCTTTAACAACAAAAAGAATAAACGGTTTTGGTATCAGTAAGGCGTGAATCGCTGCTTTCCAGGGTAGAGATACAATGCGTCCTTTAAGTCTTTGCCCTAACACATTTACAACATTTACCACAAGTCAATTCAACTCTCAATGAGAAAAGACCACAATTCTACTATACTTGTGTTAAATATCAAAACACACACACAGTGTAATGGTTGTGAGGATCTTGTATATTGTTGTGATAAAAATGGACTTTTGAACATTTTCTTACACTCTTACTAGGAAAACATTAGTCTGACTAGACAAATCACGCAGTGTGTGAGTTCTGAAGGTTTCTACTAGTCAACAGACGTTATTCTGGTAACTGACTGAAATGAAGTGAAACTGAAGGAATAATTTTAGTCTGAGAGAAGAAAAAAGCTGCCAATATGGAACAACAACTATTTACAATCATTCATTCAAGATGAATGGATTCGAATTTGATGAAGATAAACCAGGTTCAGTTGTGGATTAAAAGATATAAGATCTACAACAGTAACAGACAGTGAACTGACCTCAGAGTCTCCAGGGTAAAATTCCTTCATCCAGCAGACAGAAGCCACTCCCTGAATCTCTCAGCGCTTGTTACATTTCAGTCCAGGTGTCTCTGTACTAGAGTGATCAAGGCTGAGAACTGAGGGATGTTTCACAGCTTCTCTGAGGTTACAGCTGCCTAGTCTGAAGAGGAAACAATGGGGAAAAGTCAAATAACATTTGTGTTGAAAAGGACAATCAAAGGAACAAAACTCTCAGTTTGCTTTCTGCAGCTCACAGCAAACTAACAGACCTGCATTTGAAAACTGGGCAAACATCAAACACAGATTTGTTGAGTGAAGCAGAAACCCATCAGCTCTTTGATCCACCTGCTCACCAATGAGGAGTTTCTACATTGATGATCATCTTTCATTGGCTCTGATTCAAATCCTTTCTGTTTTATTCCTCTTCAAGTTGGAGACATGACAGTTAAATATGACACAATCAGTAATAAACAGACATGTACAGACAAGGCCGTAAGTATTTGGACAGTTAGACATGATATATTATTTGGGATCTCAGCACTTTGCTTTCTAAAATATAATAATGGATACTACATGTCCAATGACTGCAAAGGATTTTACAATAAATATTAAATCTGATGAGTTTTGTTTCATGTGTATTTGTCCAGTTACTTTTTGAACCACTAAAAGGCTGAATCTCCCACACAGTTCTTTCTATACTGATGTCAAACCTTGCTCAAATTAAAGCTGAGACATAAAAACTCTTTATGTGTAGGATCCATTATTTTAATTCAGATTCAATGTGATGAAGCTCAGAGCTCAGAGATGATTATAAGGAATTAAAGAAGAAGAGAGAATTTATTTTTCCTCCTGCTGAATAAAATAGTACAGAGTCTTTATATAATAATGGGCAAATCCAACTATCTATATTAATTCTGGAGGAAAGCTTTGTTAGAGTTTTTATTAACTGGCAGCAGCTTCAGAAGAGCCTCCCTCTGAAGCAGAGTATATTTCTTCAGGTCCAACGCGTCCAGACTCTTTCTGTTGACATGCAAGATGAAGACCAGGAGCTGACCATTGAGCAGAGAGACAGTCTACCTGTGGAGAGATTGCCCTGAACTCAGGGACTGTTTGGATCTGCTCCACTAGAGAGCGATCATTCAGTTCATTCAGATAGTGGAACAGTTTGATGCTTTTGCTCTGCAGAGGAGTCATTCTACTCTCCTTGATGTACTTATTGGATCAGAAGGCTGATTGGTCTGTGGAAGCACTTCCTGTCTGTGTCCAGCAGACCTGCGAGGGAGAGTCTGATTGGTCTGCAGTGAAAGACCCAGGAGGAAGCGGAGGAACAAGTCCAGGTGTCCATTTGGACTCTGTAAGGCCTTTGTCCACAGCCCTTTGGTAAAGCTGTGTTGGATCAGGTTTGTATCTGAACAGTTTAGACTTGCTGGAGGTGGATTGTTCTTCTGACAGCAGTGATTGACTCCAGACTCTGGTGAAGGTCAGATGGACATGAAGAGCAGCCAGAAACTCCTGAAAACTCCAGATGGACTAAGCAGAACACCTCTGTCCTGGTACAGTCCCTCTCCCTCTTTAAAGACCTGTGTGAACACTCCTGTAAGAGTATACTGAGGCTGCTCTGATATCGATGCCACACTCTGGTCAGGTCTGATTCATAGAAGATCAGGTTTCCTTCCTGCAGCTGCTCAAAGACAGTTTTCCCAGAGACTTAATCATCTTCCTGTTCTTTTTTACTCCAGTGTGGATCTGTCTCAGCTCCCTCCATCATACTCTCTAACACATTCTTCAGTTTGGACTGAACCCACCGTGGAAGTGGATGTCTTGTCTCAGTCAGGGTCTTGGGCAGCCCTCCTCCTCCCTCTCTGGTTTTCTCAACACATCCTCCAGAACTGTAGCAGTGATCCAGCAGAAGACCGATGTGTACATGATGGAGGCTTCAAGTCTTGATGTGGAGATGATCTTCTGACCTGCTCCTCCTCTCTGAACCTCTTCCTTGAAGTACTCCTCCTTCTGTGGGTCAGTGAACCCTCTGACCTCTGTCACCATGTCAACACACCCAGAGGGGATCTGATTAGCTGCTGCAGGTCATGTGGTTATCCAGGAGGCTAGCAGGAGGGAAGTGAAGTTTCCCCCTGATGAGGTTTGTCAGGCAGCACATCCACTGGAGGTGGGACTCTGCAACATCAGCCGGGATCTCTGTGTTGTGGGAGGCCCAGAGGAAGCCACACTCATCCAGACCATCAAAGATGAACAGAACCTGGACCTCTTCAACCTGCAGATCCTGCTTCGGTTTCAGTAAAGAAGGGATGAACAAGTTCCACCAAGTTTTGAACTTTTTCTCTTCATTACATTCAGCTTCCTCTGAACGCGTGAATGCAGCAATGTGAAGGTCCTGGGTGGCTTTGTCTTCGGGTGTGCCATCTATGTCACCACACGATTCGATTCGATTACGATTCACAGTGCTATGATTCGACGATTCACCGATTATCAATGCATCTCGATTAATCTTTTTTTTCCACACATAGAATGTTTCTTTTCTCACTCTGTAGTTACTTGTAAAATAATGTATATTTTTAAATATTCATTCATCCATCCATTTTAATGTAAATGACTAAAATGTTTGAAATAGAATTTAACTGTTGAGTAGTTGCATCTATCAATGAAGACAACACAACACACAAGAAAGTATTAGTTTTCAACAACTGATAAAAGAAGAAAAAAATAATTAGCTCGCACATGTAGTTCTAAATGTCTGATTCATTTATTGATTTAGATTAAAAACAATAATAATACTAAAAATATATATTGTGTGGCTGTACTGACATGATTCTGATTTGATTATTTTATTATGAACATGTACATGAAAAAAATATCTGTTAAAAAAGAAAAGAAAAAAATAGGGAAAGGAATTTGACAATATTTCCACTTCTGTTACAATTCGATATCTTGATTTACATGTCCAGAAAGTAATCCTTTTAAATCTTACTGTATGTGCATGTCAGCCAGATTGTTTCTCCTGTGGATTTTGGACACTATATGGTCACTGCGCGTATTCTTACGTTTCCAGTCAACGGAGTGTTGACAGAATATGCAACACTCGACGCTAACCCCTCAGTACAGAGCCGAGTTCGCGTCGAGTTTCGCAGTTTTTTCGCCAACGAAGACAGAGCCGTAAGCATCCGCTTTGCCATGTTTACATTGTTTTGAAGGGGGAGGGGCTTAGTCTGTGGAAGGGGCTTGTTGTGCCACCCAGATTTGCTTCCCTCCGTGCAGTTTTCCCCAGACACACGTTCCTCTTCCACATGAATTCGCTTCAATCTATGAATTGATGAATCGGGCACACCGGCCTTCAAATACAACACACACAGAGAGTTGAGTGTGAATAATGATGGTGCAGTGATGTGGAGTGCTGAGCTCTGACATGGAGACGAGTCGTGGGATAGTTAGAGATCCTCATCCCACCTCTGAGCCTCTGGTCTGGATCCCCATGCGGCCTACATGGCTACCGCTTTTTAGGAGGGGTCTTCTCTCATTCCTCACACTGATTCATGATGCTGAATTCAGCATCCACATTTCCGCCTGTACACACACTTTCTACTCTCATCTGGAGAGAAAAAATATCACCCATTCCATCTACACATCAACCAAAATCATCCTCAGGTTCAGGTTCAGTTCATGTTACTTTTATTTGCACTTACAGTAGATAGATTTGTTTTGGTAGTCAGATGACTGTGGATGATGACGACGCCCTTTAACACATATATACAGAACACAAAGAAATGTAAAATGGCAAAAACCAACACAGCTGACTATAAACATGAGGGTAAAAAGTAAAAGTGCCAAGGCTCCAGACCAATCAGGACATCAAAAGAGAGAAGGGTTAATAGAAGAATAACTCTGGTAAAAGGTAAATAATAATAAAAACCTTTAGTTTAAAAGAAGTTGAAAAGAGAAAGAAGTCCAAATAAAAAAATTTTAAACTTCCCTGTTTTAGGTGCTGTCTGATTGAACCATGATAGCAAGAAAATGATCAAATGATTCCTATATAGAGAGAACATGCTCATTATGGTTCAGTCAATGCGGAAAGTCGTGCAAGTTTCCTGTTATAAATACTTGAGCCTTTTTACAACCATTTCAGCAATTTTCTCTAAAAGTCAATTTGCTGTCAATGATAGCCCCAAGATATTTGTAAGACTGTTAAGCATCCTCAAATTTGGTCTGACCTTTAATTACAGTGACTTGGGTACTGTGGGGCCTTCCTTAAAATCAATGAGCATATCTTTGGTTGTTGTAGTATCGAGCCGCAGGATTCTCACACCACTGAACTAAATGTTATGTCATCATCTGCAGCTTATCTGGGTCCAGGCCCAGGTCAGCTTGGGGCAGCCACCCAATTCACAATGCACCGAAGGCCTATGGCACCTCCACGGGTGGTGAGCCCATGGGAGGTGGTGCCACCAGTGGGATTCAAACCCACGACCCTGAGAGGTTGAGTCTCATGCTCTACCAACTGGATTATTCCATACAAAACAACTGAGGCTCAGTTCATTTCTCTCTCAGTATTATCTCCAGGGGCCTCAACTAAAGGGCCCAAGGCACTTTCCTCGTCTTTTCTAATAGGTAATGTCTGAACTATATGAAGCAGCAAATGAACAAACCAAAAACCAAAACCAAAACAGCAGAGACACAGATAGACATCAATAAAAACAGCAATATGTCCTGACAGACAGTTTGTTTGTACTGTGACCAGCCACAGAGATATAATCACCATCAGAGCTGCTGAGATGCTTTATTGCATGTGCATTTATGATTTGGTCTTTATCATCTAATTCATCAGGTAGAGTTTGTCCTGATAGGACCAGGAGGCTCTGACTCTGTGGATGGAGGTTAACTGGGTTCTCTGAAAATCACATAGAGCCTGAAAAGAGCCCTGTCAGTCCCTCTGAGCTCAGTCCCGTAGAGTTCATCTAATGACAGAGAAAGTCAGAGCTGTTCTCCAGCCGCTGTCCGGCTTAGCTCAGACCGCATTTAGCGGCTCAGGTCCGCCTCCTCCACAGGCTGATTCAGGCAGGAAAAGCTGCCTTCAGTCGGCAGTAAGTGGAGTAAGCGCCGCCATGTATGAATAACGGTCCTCCTCCTTCCTTATCCCGACTTTACAGTGACAAACAAACCGCTCAGAGTCTACATGCAACCAAACAAATCCTCTTCCTGCCTCACAACGCAGACAACTATAAAAAACGGAACAACATCCAAAAACTCGAACATCAGATAATCCAGGTAACTACAGGAAGTGTTGACGAGTAAAACGTTAAAAGTGCGGACATTTACCTTCAGACAGAGAAAATCATCCGCGCCACAAACTTCGGTCAAAGTGAAAGTAAACTTTCAGCAACCGTGGAGTATACAGCGATGTAAATTCAGGGTCTTTTAAAGAGACTTCTGCTCGACTCACTAAAAGAACCAACTCTTTTCGGCTCCCAAATGGCTCCTCAGATTCTTTTGTTGCTTAAAATAATTTATTACTAAAATAATTAATCACTAATGTACAAAACCTACATTATATCAAGTGTTTATTATTTATATGGCCAACTAAACAGTGATTATCAAGTAATTACGCTGTAAAAGAATTTAATGGAGGCTGTGCACTGTGTAAAATGGCAACAAAGGTGATACAGATATATCCAATAAAAATGATGCTCATAGATGAGCTCTGGACTAACTTACAACCAGGGGATGCACTGTGAAATATTACAACAGTGTGATGAACTTTGTAAAATATAAAAAGCAGCAGATGTATGTATGTAAAGTGGAAGTTAGGCTCCACTGTTAAAACACAACAACCAGGGTGTGACAACGCGGAAAAACATAAATGATAAAATAATAGTGCCAGTCCACAACCAGCTATAAAACCTAATACAACCTAATAAAAGAAGTGCAATTTCAAGTATTATATGATAAAATAGCATAAGTAGCTAAGATACTTATACTAACTCACAACCAAATAATAAAATGAAGTATGAAAATAATAAAAACAAAACAAACAAGTCTATAGTGCAAGTTCTAAAGTATTAAGAAGGCGGACAGCACTGGGATATGTGCTGGTCTGGAATCTGGTTGTTCTAGTTCTAATGCTCCTCAGTCTTTTGTGAGAGGGCAGAGGGTTAAAAAGACAGTTTGCTGGATGGGATGGGTCTGTTAAAATCTTGAGTCCTTTTCTCTTTAATCTGGTCTCATAGATTTCAGACAGAGATGTCATCTCTTGTCCCATGATCCTGGCTGCTGTGCACACTACACTGTTCAGCTGCCTTTTCTCCTCTGCAGTCAGGCTTCCAAACCAGACAGTGATGCCAAAAGTTAAAATACTCTCCACAGCCGCTCGATAAAAACACAACATCCCTGGGCCCGACACCCCCCACTTTTTTAGTTGTTTCAGAAAAGAGTCTTAGGTGAGCTTTCTTCAGGGTGGCATGGGTGTTGTTTGTCCATTTTAAGTCTGCAGAGATACTGAAGCCAAGAAATCTGTAGCTGTCCACCTGCTGCACTTGTGTCTTATTGATTAATAGTGGCTGATGAGCCCCCCTCTCCTTGTGGAAATCCACCACAAGTTCCTTAGTTTTGCTTACATTCAGTTCCAGGTTATTTGCATCTATGCATAGTTTCATTGTTCTTAGTGATTAATTAGAAACACAGTCATTTGTGCACAGTGAAAACAGGAGGGGAGAGAGTACACAGCCCTGGGGGGGCCCCGTGCCAGTGGTCAAGGTATTCAATACCTTGCTGTTGACTTTGACCACCTGAGTCCTGTTTGTCAAAAAGTCCAGTAACCACTCACACATTGACTGTTCAACCCCCATGTCCAAAAGCTTGTTGTACAGTTTGGTTGGTGAAATGGTTTTAAAAGCAGAGCTATAATCGACAAATAAAACTCTGACATAGTTACCAGGACCATCTAGATGTTGTAAAATAGTGTGCAAACATATAGATACAGCATCATCGACTGACCTGTTAGCTCTATATGCAAACTGGTCCCCCCTAAAAAACTTGTATTTTTTTAAACACTTTTAAAAAACCTTGGAGGTGATCTGGACTTTCCTGTAGTTTCCTCTTGTCCACCTTAGCAACAGCAGCATTGAAAACATATCACTCCTTCCTTATTCAATAATTGTGCAAAGTATCTGATGCTTTTTCTTTTTTTTTTTTTTTTCTTCCTAAATCTTGAGAGCAAAGGCCTATCCAGTCCAACTGTTTCTGCTCTCTATTTTGACTTCCTGAGCTTGTCTCTGGCTGTGTGTTACACTTACACTGCAGCCTGTGACGTGAGACTGTAGAATGTTGATGCATCAAAAGGCATCAAAGGACAAACACTCTCTCTCTACACACACACACATGCACTTACTTATGATATATATATATATATTGCTACGCTTTTTTTTTATCAGACTCTAAGATTCCACATCAAACCAATCCCTCAGCAGAAATCCAGCTTGACTGCTACCAATAAACAGACAGCATCAGAGAAAAAGTGAAGGGGATGTCAAAGTCAAATACACAGAGGGCCAAAAAAAACAAATTTGCTACAAGCCAAGGGCTGGGCTGATTCAATGTTTATTAAAACATATTGAAATGATTACACATAGCCTATTGAACCAATACCTAACAAGGTGTATACTATTTAGGCTAATGTTTAAATAGATAATCCATTATTTTATGGCTCTGTCAGTAATTTCAGTGAAAACATTTTCAACAGGCACATAGACAAAAACAAACTTCCTTACAAGAGAAGTCACATGTCCTGCTACATTAAATGAATAAAAAAACAGCAATATTGTCTTATGGCTCTGTTAGTAATTTCAGCGTCCACCTTCCGCATTTAGCCATTTTAGGGAGGGGTAGCTGAAAGTCGACATCTGCTCTGACTGCTGATGGATAATTAAAACGATGCCCGCTTGCTGCACTGCAATAGCGCGAAGAGTTTTTGGTAGTCATGACAACCAGGCTAGCGCTGCAGTGAGTCTGTTCGCTACCGTTGCATTGTGGGTAATGTGGTATTGGCACTTTAACTTGAAAGCGGGCGAGGCGACGTGCCGGCGTGTTCTAATACTAATCAAATATCATCCGAGGGCCATAGAAAATTCTTTTGCGGGCCGGATGTGGCCCAGCAGGCCTTGACTTTGACATATAGGGTTTAATTATTTTACAACTTCTACTCCCCAGAATTTGATGATATAGTGTCAGCTTTTCCACTTTCATCATCAGCTTCCTACGCCAGTTCAGGTGACAAAGGTGTAACTGTTATCTCAGTGTGATGCAGAAGACAGACATACCATGGAACTCCACTCTGTGGTTAAAGTCTAACAACCCAGCGCAAGATAAGTTGAGCAGGATCTAAAAAGAAACATAACTATGAGTCAAAAATGAATCTCTCTGTGCATACAACTGATCTATTTGACTACTGCAGACAACAACAACTAAAAAACTGTCTGTATGTATGTATGTATGTGGCAATGGAGAGATAGTGAATGTGGCCAATATCACTCCTCACACTTTCAATAAAGAAGAGATGAAGGCAAGAAAATAATGTCTGCTGCCAAGTCACCGGGAAAACCAGAGTGTGAGAAGAGCACATTACTGTATTGATGAAAAACAAAGATCCTGATGGACAAAAAACTCTTCTTGTTGGAATGTGGGTAGTGCAAGCACACAGAGAGCAGAGAGAGAGATGAAGAACCCTCTAAAACCAGTCCTAGGTCCTTGAAGGGAGAGGACTGCCTTATTATGGACTGACAGGAGACAGAAAGACACCTACACACAGTCATTTCTACCAGCAGTCAGAAGACAAACACTCAGCAAGAGCACCTTTACCTCACACTGTGACAAAAGGAGACACAGCCCAGTTCAGCTCTTCTGCACAGCTCTGAAGGACAAACACTTACTGTGACTGTATTTAAAGAGGAAACATGCTGTGATTCACATTACCAACTGACAAACATATCACTAATAAAACATTCTTTGGATTCAGTCCTTTATACCTTACCTTTATTATACAGCATATAACCTTAAACCTTTGGCTAGTTAAAAGAAATGACAGAACACTGTTTCTTTACAGACCAAGTTGATATAAGATTTGAAGGAGGAACAATGGATTGAGGCCTTAAGTGGAGATTAGTTTCATATTGAGCTCATTATCAA
>JAFBJY010001286.1:0-19251 GCA_016801885.1 Toxotes chatareus | reverse complement strand
TCCCGGAAGCATATAATTGCGCCCTTACCCCCAACATCTCCCCTTGTATTTTTTCCCCTGCCTATAAAAAGATGTTTGTTTCACCAACTCAAAGGCTCAGCCATACGGCAAACCGCAAAAATAGCTTCAACTCATTGGTGTTCCCACCAAAGCCTAGAAATAAAGCATACTAGAACAACATCTAGCAACATTTCTTCCACAAACAAGCAGCAAAGTCGGACAGGAGGCTCACACTTCATTTTGTCATGGAACACGCCCACTTCCCCAATTCCAATGGGAACACAGGGAATGTCATGACTAAACACGCCACTCTGTAGCGTGCATGCCAAGAAGCTTCTGCAGAACAACACTGCACTCTGTGGACAGACTGCAAAAGCTGACATGTAACTCCAAATCAACAAAGCCACTTCACAAAATGGAGAGCCTTCAACAGGTTAGCACATGGGCATTCCTGACACATTGTGTTTTTCTTCTACCCTTGCCAACAGGGGACTGAGCGCAGTGCCCCACTCAAAATTATGCAGTCAGAGATTCCCCATTTGGGGAATTCAGAGGATACACAGCAGTGCAATGGCTGAGCCTCACCTGGGTGAACCACCTTGTTGATCATGGTATCTCCCCTGCCAGGTAAGTATGAGTTGCAGTTGGAAGAGCGGGTGGTGGTCACGGGCACAGCTACTCTGGCTGACCGGTGCCTACAATCATAATCCCACATTTCAGTGCCTTGAGCATCAGCTCCCCCTTGTATGTTTTTAAATTTTTTGGAAAAGAAAAACAAAAAAATAGCTGCGCTGCGCAAAACAGCTTGTTGGTTACCATATCCTTTTCCTCTTGCCAAAGAACACTTGTGTGCCATAGTCAAGCAAAAGGCCCCGTGGCCTTTTCAAAATTTTTAAAAAGACTAAACACTCTTTACTACAACATGGACCCGAAAACCCTAAATACTGACTTTGTGTTCCCTGCCTTTAAAAAACATAGCCCTTTCCCCTTCCGCAAAAGGCAGAAAATCGAGGCTTCTTTTCCTAAATCATGGATCTTCCCGCCAACTTTCCCATTTGACCAAACTTTCTTGTCCCTTAATGCCCCCTGACCAACTTAGAAGGATACTAAAGGATCAAAGGAAAACAACACAAACCGCAAAATGGGACTATATCCCTTTTTGACACTCTTGGCAAATGCATCCTGCCTAACCTCCTTCCAGATCTGCCCATCATTGCCCGTCAAAACACCAAAAAAAAAACTACTGAAAACATAAGCATGTATCATGTATCATCTGAAGGTTTGATGGAGTCAAGGAAATGCTGCATGAATTGTTTTGGTTCTCTTGTTTCCCTTTTGTTTTTACAAATGTTTTTTCAACTATTTCCCTAAAAATTCCCTTCAGGCATTTTTTTATTTCTATTTAAATTTTCGTTCCAAAAAGCCCTTTTTAAAAGCCAAAAAAAAGTTCCACGAAAAAACCCCACTGGGTTTTTTTTGAGGAAATGGAAAGCTCCCTTTGGGGGCCCCCCTAAATGTTTTCTTTCCCAACCCAATCAGAAAAAAAAAAAAAATAAATTAAACCTTTGGGGCCTTCCCCAAAACAGAAAGGGGAAAACTTTTTGGGGTTAAAGGGGGAAAAAATCGAGCGGGTGTCCCGGGGAAACAGCAACCCCTTGCCCAACACCCCGCATGGGCGCCCCCTTTCTTCCTGCCCAAAAAATCCCCCCCTTTCCCCCCCCTCCCGCCTAAACCACCGGCATAACTAAAAACTGGGGCCACCGGGGTTAGATGCCAAAACTCAATCACCTTTTTCCCCGGGGGGAAACGGAAAAACTCACTTTTTGGTCATTTTAAAAAAAGCATTTTCCCCACCAAGTAAAAATTTGACTTAACAAACTGGGGGCGAGGTTTTTAAAAAGCAAAAAAAGGGGGACGTTCCCAAAACGGGGCTGAATCCATCCGCATTATCCAGAAACCCCTTTTAACTCCCTCTAAAAAAAGGGGTTTTCTTTTCCCCTTGGGGGACAAAGATTTTAAAAGAAAACAATACAAATTATCTTAGCCAAAAAGGGGGGCTGGGGCCCCCTTTGCACCCCAAAACAAGCCCTTTGGCAACCCCCCTTTTTCCCTTTTTTGTTTTCCACAATTAATTGGTTTCAATTGAGCGTGTTTTTCCCCGGGGTATTTTAAAAATGTTTGCTTTACCCAATCAAATCCCCCATTTAAAGGCCTCTTTAATCTTGGGGTTTTACAAAAGCCCAAAAAAACATCTGCAAATTTGACCTTTCTTACAAAAAAAAAAGGTACAAACTCACCTTCATTTTGCATGGAAAGGCCCGCCCTTAACAAGGGAAAATTTTAAAACCCCACTTGCTAAACCTGCAGAAACAAAACCCCCTTACGCTAAAGCTGAACTAAAAAAACCGTTCCTGGGGGGTTAACAGGTTTGCTCTTCCTGCAATTGTGTTTTTTTCTCCCCTTCCAACAAAGGGGGAAAACGTCCCCCCCCAAAGGGGTTCGTGTTACTTTGAAAGAAGGGGCCCCCGGGGGCTGGTAGCCTCCCCAAAAAAAACCTTTTTACGGACTCCCCCAGGTAAAAACAAAAGGCGGGGGGGGGGGCCCCTTTTCCAATTCCTAAAGAAACCCCTTTCACCCTTTACTGTCCCCTTTTAAAAAAGGGTGAAAAAACCCCCTTGGTCCTGCCAACAGCGTTGGGTCTCCCTCTGCATTTGCCCAAAAAAAGGCCTTTTCCCTTCCAAAATCCTTTTTAAAAAATTTCCCAAAAAAAAAACTGTTTCTCTTTTGCTTCAAAACTTGGTTCTGGTTTTGTGGTTTCCTTTCCCCTTAAACAAAACCCTTTTTGAAAATTTTCAAAACAGGTTTTTTTCCCCAAACCCGGGTTTTACCCCTTTTCCCCTTTTTCTTTGAACCCCCTTTTTAAACCCTGACCCTTTTAATACTTAGAAGGATACTTTAAAACCCGAAAACCCCAAAAAACCAACGGACTTTTTTCCTTTTGGTTTTCCCTTTCCTTTAACAGCAACTCCCCTTCGTCAAAATTGGCAAAAATCTGACTTTTTCAAAACGAAGGGTTGGGTCCCCAAATGTTTTCCTTGTTTTTTAACTTTCTTTTGTTCCTAAAAAAGGAACACTGTTGAAAGTATCGAAGGCCCCTCCTTTTCAAACATTTCCTAAAAAAAACCCATAATAAACAAGATTACTCCTTTTCATTGGACTTTTTGGTTTCCCTTTGGGTTTTTTTGGTGTTTTCCCCCTTTAAAAAAGGCAAAATACTAGGGTTTTTCTTCCCAAAACAAAGGGCCCCGTCCAGAAAATTTTCTCTCCGGACTTTAACTTTCCGGCTGGTCCCCCTGCGCCTTAATCAGCTTTTTTTTAAAAAAAACTCAAGGCAAACAACCCCCAAATAAATACTTTTTTGGGGGAAAAATTCCGGCTAAGATTCCCCCAACCTTTTTCCCCTTTAGCTTCCGTATTCATACCTTTTTGCAAAAATTCAAAAAAAAAAAATCCTTCACACATAAAGTTGTTTCTTATCAAAGGGGTGGGTTTTATTCAAAAGAAAAGTGCAAACCGTTTTGAAAAATTCCTTTTTTTTCCCTTTTTTTTTGTTTTTCAACACTCTTCATTTTAAAAATGTTTTAGGCGTTATTTTTTTTTAGATCAGTAACCTTTTTTTTTGATCCGATCCCACAAAGCCAAAATAAAAGTTCTGAAATGACAACAAACCCATTCTTCCCAAAAAAAGCGCGGCGGGACTCCCCCTTTGGGGGTCTTAAAAAGTTTTGACTTTTCCCCCCTCAAAAACTCAGCCAAAGGCCAAAAAAAAATAACTTCAATATTGGGGTTTCCCCCCAAAACAGAAAAAAAAAAACTTTTCAAAAAGAAAACAATCAAACGGGCCTTTGGGAAAGGGAAAACCCAATTTTCCCAGCACCAAAAATTTCGCCCCCCAAAACCCCGTTAAAAACCTCCCCCATTTTCCCCCCCATAAAAACCCCCCCTGGTTTCTACTACAAATTGAAAACAAACGTCTTAAAGGTCCGGCCAATTAAAATGGAAGGCACCCGGGTTTTTGGGGGCCCTGGTGATTCTTAAAAAATCATGGGGCCTTCCGAAAAAGCGGGCCCCCTTTCCCCTTTAGCCCGAAAATTTGCTCCCTAATAAAAATGGTGGAAGCCCACTACCAAAAAAGGGGGACCCCGGGCACTCAATCCACGATGGTGGAGGGGGGCCAACCCCTTTTCAAACTCCTCTTAAAAAAAACTTACCCATAGGGGGACATATCAGAAAAACTGTAAACAGATCTACCTTGATCTTAGCCAAAAGGCCCGGGGAAAAAATACCCAAAGGTTTTTGAAATCCTCGTCTTGGCAACCCCGTACTTGTCCCTGGTCCCTTTGTAAGCCAAACATATAAATTGCCCCACAACTCCAATCTTCTGCTGTGTACTTTTCCCTCCCCTATACAAAATGTTTTGACTTTCACCCTCAAAGGCTAACCATACGGCAAAAAACCCGGCCAAAAATAATTCAATCATTTGGGTTCCAAACCCCAAACCGAAAAAAATTTTTAAACAAATCGCCACTTCCAAAACAAAAACAAAAGTCCCCAGGGCTCACTTTTTTTAGGAAAAGCCCTTTTAAAAGGGAACAGGGGGGGGCTGCTAAACCCCACCTAGGTCAAACCCCGGGCCCTGGCCCTTTCGCTGCAAAACGCTTAATCCCAACAAAACCCCCAAAAATAGGCCTTTAAAAGGTTTCCCGGGTTTTTTGGTTTTTCCCCGCCAAGGGGGGCGGGGGTTAGGTTTGGTGAATTCCCCTTTTGGGGTTGGGGCAAACACGTAATGGCGAATCCCGGGGTTTGTTTGATCTTTTCTCCCCCCCGGTGGAGAGTTGATTAAAGGGGGTGGGGTCCCCGGGCACGCCCTTTCGGGGTTTCCTAAAAATAATCCCCTTTCAGTCCCCCAAAATTTGTTTTAAATTTAGGGAAAAAGAAAAAAATGTAAAAAGGCTCAGGTCAGCAAAGGGGTTGGGCCCCCTTTTCCGCCAAAAACGGCCTGTTTGGGATGTCCAAAAAACCCACTTGGCCTTTTCAAAACATTTCCCTTTAAATCCTGCAGATACAAATGTTTTACTTCAAAACCTTAAAATACTGGCCGGGCCCCTTTTTTTAAACTTTCCCCCGCAATAAATTTTCGAAAACTGGTTTTTTTCTTCCAAAAAAACAAATTTTCCCGAAGTTTTTCCCCTTTTGCTAAAATTGCCTCTTTTAATTTCCAGGTTAAAAGCCTTAAAAAGGAACTCCCAAAAGCTCAGACAAACCCCCTTACAACTTTTAACTTTTGAACTTTTTCCCCTTCCCCAAAAAACCCCCCCCTTCCCGATTTTTTTGTTTTTCTTCCAAAATAAAAAAAAGGGTTTTTCCCCCTAAGTTGGGGTTTCAGTTCACAAATTGGGGAAGTCAAAAAAAAATCAAAGACCTTTTTTTGTAACCCTTGTTTTTCCCTTTATTTTTTAAAAATTTTCAATTTAAAAAAAAAAAACCCTCCTTTCTATTTTTCATGAATTTTTAAAATTAAAAAAAACCCCAAAACCCCTTTTTTAATTTTGCGCCCCAAAAATGGCCCCTTTCCGCAAGGAAAAAGCAGGGGGTTTTTTTTTACTGCACCGGCCAAAAAAAAACTTTTAAACACAAAAAGGCCACTACCAAAAATTTTTTTATTGCCCCCCAAGTTTAAAAAAGTTTTAAAACTAAAACTTGGAAAACCCAAAAATTTTCCGGGCCTGTCAGAAAGCGAGCCCTTTTTTGAAAAAACCAAAACCCGAGGGCTTCCCCCTTTCTTCCTTTTGGCCCAATCCCCCCAGCCCCCCCCCCCCCTAAAAAAAAGCCTCTTTTTAAATCAAATTGGGAAAACAAAAGGCTTGGGTCCCCCACAGAACCCAAGTGACCTTTTTCCTTTTTTAATAGTAAACAAATACTGGGACATTTTGATAAAACTGGCTTTCCCCTTCCCCGTGTTTCTCCCTTAAACATCCCTCAACTTTTTCAAAAGCAAAAATGAGTTCCCCCCTTCCTTTACAAATTGGGGGGCCCTTTTTCCCCTTTCCTAAAATGGGGTTTTGTTTCCCCCTATGGGGCTTGAATAAACTGAGAAGATACCCGATCAGCCAAAACCCCATAAGGGGGGGAAATCCTTTGTTCTTTTTTTCCCTTGAACCCTTCTTTCCCCTTAAACCCCTCTGTCCCATTTTCCCCCAAAAAAATTTTTACTTTTACCAACTAAAGGTCAGATACGGAAGGGGAAAAAAAAAATAAATTTTTTCCCCCAAAACCGCCCGTGCTCTCCTCCCCACATTCTTTCAAGCAAAAGGGGCAAGGAGATAACCCTTTATTTTTTTTAAAACCCCCCCCCTTCTGCCAAAGGGGGTGTCACCCCCAGCTAAATTCGCAGAAACAACACTGCCCGCTTTTTAAAAAAAAGGGGGGACAACTCCAAAAAACCGCCCTTAAAAATGGGCCTTCAACATCAAAACACCCAAAAATTTTTTTTTACTCCAACAGGGGGGTTTCCCCCCCCGAATTTTTGGGGGCCCCCCTTTGGGGAAAAAGAGTCAGAAGGGGGGGGGAACCCCGGGTGAAACCCCCGTTTTCGGCTCCCCCCGGGATGATTTTAGGGGAAAATTTTCCGGGGCCACCTGGCTTTGGGGCCCACAACTAACCCACATTTCCCCCCCAAACCTCCCTTTTTTCTTTTGGTAAAGCCCCTGTGAAATACTCGGGTGGCAAGGCCCCTTTTGGGTTACCTATGCCCTTCCCAAAAAAAGGGTTTGAAAAACCCAATAAAGCAAAAAAATGGGCATTTTTCACCCAAAAAAGCTCACGCCGGAAATCCCGTATTTCTTTAAAAAAGAAACTGACGGCTTTCCTTGGTTTCCCTTTTTAAAGCATTCCCTTTTTCAATAAGGCAAAAACCCTTTCCCCCAAAGGCGCGTAGCCAACGTTTCTCCCTTTTTTTTGCTTTTTCGGCGTTTTTACGGGTTGAAAAAAAAAAAAACCCGTCGAAAACCCAAAACCCCGCGGCCCCGGGGCCCTTCAAAGATTTACTTTTCCCAAAAAACATATTGGAAAAAAAAAAAAATTACCTTTTGTTTCCCCCGACAAAATTTTTTTCAAATAAAATTTCCCAAAAAAAATTTTTTTTCCCCCCCCTTTAAAATTTTTTTAAGGCCAGAAAAAAATTTTTTTGGATTTATTTCCCCCCTTGCCCCTAAAAATTACCGAAAAACCAATAAAGAACCCAAAAAACAAGGGACCCAAAAAAAATAAATTACGGGTCCCCAAAATTGTGGGCTTCTCCCGTTTAAAAAAAAACCACCAATTTTTTTCCCCCGAATTTTCCCAATTTTGGGTTGAAAAAAAACAAAAAAAAAAACCCCAAATAGGCCCCGCCCCCTGGTGAATTTCCCCCTTTGGGGAAATTTCCTGAAATTTAAATGAAAATAGGGCCGGGTTTTTAAAACCTCTGGGTCCGGGTTCTTAAATGGGTTTTTTTCCCCTTATTGTTCTTTTTGAAAAAAAATTCATGGTGCCTTTTTTTTGAGGGTTTTTGGGGACTTTTGTCCCAAAAAAAGGCACTTTTCAAACCCAAAAAAAAGGGTTTCCCCCCTTTTAAACTTTAAAAGAAAAAAAAAAAAAAAAAAAAAAAAAAAAAAAAAAAAAAAAAAAAAAAAAAAAAAAAAAAAAAAAAAAAAAAAAAAAAAAAAAAAAAAAAAAAAAAAAAAAAAAAAAAAAAAAAAAAAAAAAAAAAAAAAAAAAAAAAAAAAAAAAAAAAAAAAAAAAAAAAAAAAAAAAAAAAAAAAAAAAAAAAAAAAAAAAAAAAAAAAAAAAAAAAAAAAAAAAAAAAAAAAAAAAAAAAAAAAAAAAAAAAAAAAAAAAAAAAAAAAAAAAAAAAAAAAAAAAAAAAAAAAAAAAAAAAAAAAAAAAAAAAAAAAAAAAAAAAAAAAAAAAAAAAAAAAAAAAAAAAAAAAAAAAAAAAAAAAAAAAAAAAAAAAAAAAAAAAAAAAAAAAAAAAAAAAAAAAAAAAAAAAAAAAAAAAAAAAAAAAAAAAAAAAAAAAAAAAAAAAAAAAAAAAAAAAAAAAAAAAAAAAAAAAAAAAAAAAAAAAAAAAAAAAAAAAAAAAAAAAAAAAAAAAAAAAAAAAAAAAAAAAAAAAAAAAAAAAAAAAAAAAAAAAAAAAAAAAAAAAAAAAAAAAAAAAAAAAAAAAAAAAAAAAAAAAAAAAAAAAAAAAAAAAAAAAAAAAAAAAAAAAAAAAAAAAAAAAAAAAAAAAAAAAAAAAAAAAAAAAAAAAAAAAAAAAAAAAAAAAAAAAAAAAAAAAAAAAAAAAAAAAAAAAAAAAAAAAAAAAAAAAAAAAAAAAAAAAAAAAAAAAAAAAAAAAAAAAAAAAAAAAAAAAAAAAAAAAAAAAAAAAAAAAAAAAAAAAAAAAAAAAAAAAAAAAAAAAAAAAAAAAAAAAAAAAAAAAAAAAAAAAAAAAAAAAAAAAAAAAAAAAAAAAAAAAAAAAAAAAAAAAAAAAAAAAAAAAAAAAAAAAAAAAAAAAAAAAAAAAAAAAAAAAAAAAAAAAAAAAAAAAAAAAAAAAAAAAAAAAAAAAAAAAAAAAAAAAAAAAAAAAAAAAAAAAAAAAAAAAAAAAAAAAAAAAAAAAAAAAAAAAAAAAAAAAAAAAAAAAAAAAAAAAAAAAAAAAAAAAAAAAAAAAAAAAAAAAAAAAAAAAAAAAAAAAAAAAAAAAAAAAAAAAAAAAAAAAAAAAAAAAAAAAAAAAAAAAAAAAAAAAAAAAAAAAAAAAAAAAAAAAAAAAAAAAAAAAAAAAAAAAAAAAAAAAAAAAAAAAAAAAAAAAAAAAAAAAAAAAAAAAAAAAAAAAAAAAAAAAAAAAAAAAAAAAAAAAAAAAAAAAAAAAAAAAAAAAAAAAAAAAAAAAAAAAAAAAAAAAAAAAAAAAAAAAAAAAAAAAAAAAAAAAAAAAAAAAAAAAAAAAAAAAAAAAAAAAAAAAAAAAAAAAAAAAAAAAAAAAAAAAAAAAAAAAAAAAAAAAAAAAAAAAAAAAAAAAAAAAAAAAAAAAAAAAAAAAAAAAAAAAAAAAAAAAAAAAAAAAAAAAAAAAAAAAAAAAAAAAAAAAAAAAAAAAAAAAAAAAAAAAAAAAAAAAAAAAAAAAAAAAAAAAAAAAAAAAAAAAAAAAAAAAAAAAAAAAAAAAAAAAAAAAAAAAAAAAAAAAAAAAAAAAAAAAAAAAAAAAAAAAAAAAAAAAAAAAAAAAAAAAAAAAAAAAAAAAAAAAAAAAAAAAAAAAAAAAAAAAAAATTTTTTTTTTTTTTTTTTTTTTTTTTTTTTTTTTTTTTTTTTTTTTTTTTTTTTTTTTTTTTTTTTTTTTTTTTTTTTTTTTTTTTTTTTTTTTTTTTTTTTTTTTTTTTTTTTTTTTTTTTTTTTTTTTTTTTTTTTTTTTTTTTTTTTTTTTTTTTTTTTTTTTTTTTTTTTTTTTTTTTTTTTTTTTTTTTTTTTTTTTTTTTTTTTTTTTTTTTTTTTTTTTTTTTTTTTTTTTTTTTTTTTTTTTTTTTTTTTTTTTTTTTTTTTTTTTTTTTTTTTTTTTTTTTTTTTTTTTTTTTTTTTTTTTTTTTTTTTTTTTTTTTTTTTTTTTTTTTTTTTTTTTTTTTTTTTTTTTTTTTTTTTTTTTTTTTTTTTTTTTTTTTTTTTTTTTTTTTTTTTTTTTTTTTTTTTTTTTTTTTTTTTTTTTTTTTTTTTTTTTTTTTTTTTTTTTTTTTTTTTTTTTTTTTTTTTTTTTTTTTTTTTTTTTTTTTTTTTTTTTTTTTTTTTTTTTTTTTTTTTTTTTTTTTTTTTTTTTTTTTTTTTTTTTTTTTTTTTTTTTTTTTTTTTTTTTTTTTTTTTTTTTTTTTTTTTTTTTTTTTTTTTTTTTTTTTTTTTTTTTTTTTTTTTTTTTTTTTTTTTTTTTTTTTTTTTTTTTTTTTTTTTTTTTTTTTTTTTTTTTTTTTTTTTTTTTTTTTTTTTTTTTTTTTTTTTTTTTTTTTTTTTTTTTTTTTTTTTTTTTTTTTTTTTTTTTTTTTTTTTTTTTTTTTTTTTTTTTTTTTTTTTTTTTTTTTTTTTTTTTTTTTTTTTTTTTTTTTTTTTTTTTTTTTTTTTTTTTTTTTTTTTTTTTTTTTTTTTTTTTTTTTTTTTTTTTTTTTTTTTTTTTTTTTTTTTTTTTTTTTTTTTTTTTTTTTTTTTTTTTTTTTTTTTTTTTTTTTTTTTTTTTTTTTTTTTTTTTTTTTTTTTTTTTTTTTTTTTTTTTTTTTTTTTTTTTTTTTTTTTTTTTTTTTTTTTTTTTTTTTTTTTTTTTTTTTTTTTTTTTTTTTTTTTTTTTTTTTTTTTTTTTTTTTTTTTTTTTTTTTTTTTTTTTTTTTTTTTTTTTTTTTTTTTTTTTTTTTTTTTTTTTTTTTTTTTTTTTTTTTTTTTTTTTTTTTTTTTTTTTTTTTTTTTTTTTTTTTTTTTTTTTTTTTTTTTTTTTTTTTTTTTTTTTTTTTTTTTTTTTTTTTTTTTTTTTTTTTTTTTTTTTTTTTTTTTTTTTTTTTTTTTTTTTTTTTTTTTTTTTTTTTTTTTTTTTTTTTTTTTTTTTTTTTTTTTTTTTTTTTTTTTTTTTTTTTTTTTTTTTTTTTTTTTTTTTTTTTTTTTTTTTTTTTTTTTTTTTTTTTTTTTTTTTTTTTTTTTTTTTTTTTTTTTTTTTTTTTTTTTTTTTTTTTTTTTTTTTTTTTTTTTTTTTTTTTTTTTTTTTTTTTTTTTTTTTTTTTTTTTTTTTTTTCCTTTTTTCCTTTCCTTTTAAAAGGGGCCCTTTTTTTTAAAAAAACCTTCCAAATCAAACTCCTGTTTTCAATTTTTTTCTGTTTGCCTGGGGCCCCCCTGGGGGAAAATGGGTCCAAAACAAAAAACCCCAAAACCTTTCAAACCCCCTTTTTAACCCTTTAAAAAATTCTTTAAAAAAAATTTTAAAAATGCTTTTTACTTTCCCGCCGAAAAAAAACCCCCCCCTTCAATTTCTTTTTTGTTTTTTTAAAAATTGGGTTTTTTCCCAAATTTTTGCCCTTTTTTAAAAATTTCTTTTTCCCTTTTTCCCTTTTTTTTTGGGGATTTGGAAAAAGAAAAAAACCCCCATCAAGGTTTTTTTTTTAAAACACTTTTTTAAATGCAATCCCCCAAAACTAAATAAAATTTCCCCCCTCTAAAGATTTTAAAAAAAACCCTGCCCCCCAAAACATGGCTCAAAATTTTTTTTGCAAAAATTAAAGGGGCCCCCTTTTTTTTAACTTTTTGTTCTTTCCCCGTTTTTTAAACCGGGTTTGAAAAAAGAAAAAAGGAAAATTTTTTTTTAAAACCCGCAAAAACCGCCCCCCAAACCTTTTTCCCAAATTTCCTAAATTTCTTCCGCCCCCCACGGGATCCGGGGCCCTTTAAGGTTTTTTTTTCCCCCCCAAAACCCAAAAAATCCCCTCTTTTCCCGGTTTTGGGGCCCCTTTTTTTTTAAAGGGGGGCTTTCCGAAAACCCCGACATTTCCCCGACAGAAAATTTCCCCAAAAAAAAGGGGCAAAACCCCCATTTCCCCCCAAAAAGGGAAAACCCCCCCCAAATATTCCTTTAAAATTTCCCCTTTCCCCCCAAAAAGGGTTTTTTCCCTTAAAAAAAAAAAATAACTAAAAAAAATTCTTTAAAAGGGGTTTTGGGCCCCCTGGCCCTAACTTTTTAAAATTTTTTCCCGGGGGGGTTTTTTTGCCACTTCAGGGGGTTTTAAACAGTCCCCTTTTTTTTCCCCCCTTTAAAAATTTTATTTACCTGGGGTAAAAACCCCCAAAAAACCCCAAAAAAAACAAAAAAGGGAAAACCCCAAAACTTTTAAACCCAAAAACCCTTTTTACACCCCCAAAAGTTCCCCAAATTAAATCAAAAGGGGGGCCCCCAAAAAAAAAAAGGGTTTTTTTTTAAGCTTTTGGGGAAAAGAATCTTAAAAAAGGGGCCCCGGAAAACCTTAAAAAGGGGCCCCCAAATTTTCCCCCAAAAAAACCCCGGGGGGCCCCTTTTAAAAAGGGGCCCCCCCCATTACAGGAAAAAGCCCCCCCCAAACCCCAAATTTTTTTGGGGGGCCACAGGGTCGGGGAAAACCAAAAAGGGGGGACCCAAAACCCTTTTTGGGGGGCCCCGGAAAGGGATTTCCCCAGTTTTTCCCTTTAAAGGGGGGGTTCCCACCCCCTAAATTTTTAATCCCCTTTGGTGAGGGTCAAAACCCCAAAATTAACCCCCCTTTTTCCAAACTCTGCCAGGTGGAGGTTAGGGCGGGGGGGGCCCCCCCCCCTTTTAAAAAAAAAAACCCAAAAAACCCCCCCGGGGGGGCCCCTTTTAACCCCCAAAAAAAAAAAACTAATACTTGCCCCCCCCCTTTTTTTTCCTTTTTCCCGTTTTCCCAAAAAAAACCCCCCTTTTAAAATTGTCGAAAATTTTTCCCCCCTTTTTTTAAAATTTTTACAACCGCAAAAACCCCCCTTTTTTCCTAAATTTTTTCCGTGTTTTGCCCTAAAAACCGTTTTCCCCCCAAAAGGCCCCAAAAACCCCTTTTCCTAAAAAGAAAGCCCCTTTTTCCCCTTTTTAAAACCCCCTTGGGTATCCTTTAAAAAAAGGGCCCTTTTTAAAAAAGCAAAACCCCCAAAATTTTAAAAAATTTCAAAAATGGGCCCCTAAACTTACTTCAAAATTTTTTTCCCCCTTTTTCCGGGGCCCCGCCGTCCCTACCCCCTTTGCATAATTAAAAATTTTTTTTCCCCCGGAAAAAAAACCCCCCCCCTTTTTTTGGGGATTTTCCCCTTTTTTTAAATTTTGGGATTTTGGGGGGTTTCCGGGCCCCCCCCCCTCCCTTTTCCCCTTTTGCAAAACCCCCAAACCCCCCACAAAACCCAAAAACTTTTAAGGCAAAAAAAATTTTTTGAAAAAAAAAAATTTGATCCCTTTTTGGGGAAAACCCCTTTTTTTTAAACCTTTTTTTTTTTTTCCTCCTAAAGAAAAAAAAACCCCCAAAATTTTTTTTTTTTTTTTTTTTTTCAATTTCCCTTTTTTTTTTCCCAAAAGGGGCAAAAACCCCCTTTTTTTTTTTTTTAAAAAAAAACCCCCCTTTTTCTTTTACTTAAAACCCCTCAAAAGGCCCCAAAACTCAAAAGGTTTCCAACCAAAAACCCAAACCCGGGCCCCAAAATTTCCCCAAATTTTTTTCCCTCCCGGGGGCCCCCCAAAAAAAAAAAACCTTTAAAAAAAAAAAAAGGGGCTTTTAACCCAAATTTGGGGAAAAAAGTTTAAAGGGCCCCCCCCGTTTTTTAAACCTTTGCCCCCCCCTGGGAAAAAGTTTTTAAAATTTTTCAAATTGAAAAAAGGGTTCTTTTTTAAATTTTTTTTTGGGTTTTGGGGGCTTTTCCCAACAAAACCCCCACGGGGGCCAATTTTGGGGGAACCCCCCCCAAAAACCCCCCCGGGAAATTTTATTAAAAGGGGAAAAATTGATTTTCAAAACCAAAAAAAAATTTACCCCAAAAATTTTAACCTCGGGTTTTGAAAAATTTGGGGTTTCCCTTTTTGGGTTTTTTTCCCCTTTTGGGGTTTAAAAAACCCAAAAGCGAAATTTCCCTCTTGGGCCCCAAAACCAAAAACCCCCCTTTTTCCCCCCACCCCCAAAAAAACCGTTTCAGGAATCCCTTTTGGGGGAAACCGCCCCTTAAAACCCCCCGCCTTTTTTCCCCCCCTTAAGTGGGTTTTTTTGGAACAAATGAAACCCAAAAACCATGGTTTCTCAAAAAAACCCCCCTTTTCCCCAAAGCCCCTTTCCATTTTTTTTTTTTAAAAGCAAAAGGGGGGCGCCCCCCCCTTTTTTTCCCCGGGGAAAGGTCCCCAATTTGGGCCCCCCTTTTTTAAATATCCCCAAGGGGGGTTTAGGGGAAAAACGGTACCCCCTTTTTGGGGAAAATCCCCCTTTTCCGTCAATCCCGATTTTTCCCGGAAAAGTAACGGGTTGGGGCCTTTGGGTTTAACCTTTGCAAAAACCAACCAGGGAGCAAAAACCGGGGGCCCCCCCCAAAAAAAAAACTTGGGTTTCCCCAAAAAAATTAGACTTTAGAAACCTCCCCACCCCTTTTCCCGGGGAAAGGCCCCCCTTTTAAATTTTATAAATTCCCCCTTTAAAGGGGGTTTTCCGGGCCCCTTAATTTCCCGGGGCCAAATGCCCTTTTAAAAATTTAAAAAGGCCCCAAAAAAAAAAAATGAAGCTTAAAAGGGAAACCCCAAATTTTTCCGCCCCAAAGGGCAAACCCCCTTTTGGGTTTAAAAAACCCCCTTTTTTGAAAAAAACATTTAAATTTTTTCCCTAAATTTTCCCCCGGGGTTTTTTACATTTTTTCCCCATTTTTAAAAATTTAAAAAACTTTTTTAATACTTTTTTTCTTTTAAAAAAAAAAAAAAAACCCCCCCAACCCCAAAAAAAAGGGGGCCCCTTTTAAATTAAACCCCCCCCCAAAAAAAAAAAAAAAAAGGGCCCCCCTTTTTTAAAAAAAGGGGGGGGTTTTTTGCCCCCCTTTTTTCCCTTCCTTTTTTTTTTTTTTTTTTAAAAAAAAAAAAGGCTTTTCCCCCCCTTTTTTTTTTTCCCCAAATAAAATTTTTAAAAATTTTTTTTTCCCCGGTTTCCCCCAAAAAAAAAAATTTTTTTTTCCCCCTTCCCCCGGGTTTTTGGGAAAATTTTTTTTTTCCCTTTTTTTGACTCAAAAAAAGAAAAAAAACTTTTTAAAAAAAAAACCCCCCCAAAAAACCCCAATCTTTTTCCTTTGTTGTCCCGCCCCTTTCCCCTTAGAAACCCCCCCCCCGGACTTCCCTTAAAGGGAAAAAACCCCCTTGGCACCTAAGGTTAAATTAAAAAAATGTTTTTTTAAAAAAACCCCCCGTTTTTTAAAATTTCCTTTTTTTAAAAAGAAAAAAACAGACTTTTTTTTTTGGGAACCCCTTTTTTTTTAAAGGCCCAAACCAACCTTTTTTAAAGCCCAAATTTTTTCCCCCCAAAAAAAAAAAAAAAAAACTAACCTTTTCCCCAAAAAAAAATTTATGGGGGCCCAAAAGGGGGAAAAAAGGAAAAAAATTTAAAAAAAGGGCCCCCCAAATTTTAAAAAAAAAATTCCCTTTGGAAAAAGTAAAAGGCTGGTTTGGGGGGCCCTTTTCAGACCCCTGGGTTTTCCCCTTTTGGAGGGGCACCCGGGCCCCCCCCCCTTTCCCAAACAAATCCCCAAACCCCCTGGGGCCCCCCCCGGTTTTTCAAATTTAAAAAAAACCTTTTTTTGGGGCGACAAGCAAATTTTTTGGTTTTTCCGGGGCGGGAAAAAGGGTTTAAACCCTGTAAAAAAACCCCCCTTTTTAAAAAATTTTCCCAAAAAACCCCACAAAAGGGGTTTAAAAAAAAAGGGGGGGTTTATTTTTTGAAAAATTTTAAACCCCAGGCCCCTTCTTTTTAAAAAAGGGGGTTTTTTTAAAACCAAAGGGACAAACCCCCCTTTTGCAAAACGAATTTCCGGCCCGTTCCCCGGGAAAAAAGGGAAAAAGCGGCCCCCTTTGGCAAAGGGGAAACGGCCTTTCCCCCTTTTTCCCCTTCCCTCCGCTTTTTTGTTTCTTTTCCCCAACAAAGGTTTCCCTTTTTAAAAGGCCAAAAATTTGGGCCCCCTAAAAAAATTTTGGGCCCAAAAACCCTTTTTTCCGACAACCGGGGGACAATTTTTTGGGAACCAAACCAAAAAAAACACTTTTTTTTACAAATTTTAAACTCCCGAAAATTCTGCAAAAACCCCCTTTTCCCCCCTGGGCCCCGCCTGGCCAAAAAAAAAAAAAAAAAAAAAACCCCCCAAAAAACCCAAAACATTTTATGAGCTTTTTAAATTTGGGATGGGGCCGGGAAAGTGTTTTTTTTAAAAAGGGTTTTTTTCCCCTTTTGGGGTTTTAAAATTCCCAGGGGAATGGGGGAGCCCCTAATGCAAGGGACCCTTCCATTTAAAACCCCGAAAAAAGGGTTGGGGGGAAAACCCGGGTTTTCCCCCCAAAAAAAATTTTGGGCTTTCCCCATAAATTTTCCCCCCGACCAGCCCCAAAAAAAAAAAGGGGGCCCCCCTTTTTTCCCCAAAACTTGAAAAACAAAAACCTTTTTTGGGAAAAAACCCAAAGGGGAAAATTTCAAAAAAACCCAAATAAAACCAAAAGGCCCTCCTTTTTTAAAAAAAAACCCCCCCCTTTCCCCACCCTGGGCCCCCTTTTTTGGGGGTTTCCCCCTTTAAAAACCCAAAAAACCCCCAAAAAAATTTTTTTAATTTTTTTGGGCCTTTTTTTCCTTTTTGCAATCTTGGGGGCCCCCCCCTTGACTAATTGTTTCTTTCCCAAAAAAAAAAACCCCCTTGGACCCATCGGGCCCCGGGATTTCCCAACCTTTTTTTCTAAAATTTGGCCTTGCTAAAAATAAAAAAAAAAATAAATTTTTTAAAAAGGACAACCCGTTTTTTATACCGGAAAATTCTTTTTTTTTAAAATTTTTGGGCCTTATCCCCCCTGTTTTTTCTCCGTATTTAAAAATTTTTTCACAAACTTTTTTACCCAATCTTTTTTGTGCCCCCAAAAAAAAAAGGAAAAAAAACACACACCCAAAAAAAGGGAAACCGGGGGGGGACCCAAAAGGGGGTCCCTTTTTTCCCCCAAAACAGAAAAACAAACCCCCCAAAAAAACACCCCCAAACTTTAAAAAAGCCCCAAAACCAAAAAAAAATTTTAAAGGTGGGGAGGGTTTTTTAAAACCCGGGAAACCCCCCTTTTCGGAAAACCCCCTTTTTTTTTCCCCTTTCCACCAAAAAATAAAAATTTTCCCGGGTTTTCCCCTGTTAAATTTTGGGGGAAATTTTTCGGGCCCGGTAACTGCCAAAAAGTAAAGGAACACTGTGTGAAATGCCACTAGTCAAGCAAGGCCCATTGGGACACTTTTCAAAACATTTCACTAAATGAATAACGCAGCGCATGAACTACTAACATGTATTGACTTACTGAAAACCTTGAAGCTGATCTGGACTTTCCTGTGGTTTCCTCTTGTCCTTGTAGCAGCAGTAGCTCCTCCTTCCTTGTCAATAATTGTGCAGAAATATCTAAGTGCTTCTTTCTTCCCTAAATCATGAAGCAAGTCCTGTCCAGTCCAACTGTTTCTGCTCCTGTTTGACCTGAGGCTTGTCTCTGGCTGTGTGTAATCCTTACTGCAGCCTCTGACATCAGACTGTGAATGTTGATACATCTAAAAGGCATCAAAGGACAAACACACACACACACACACACACTCACACACATACTGGTACTTATATCTTTAGCCCCAGAGGACTTTCTCCAGCATAATGCGTTTCACTTGCCCTAACCTCTCTCTCTCCTCTCATCTCAGACCTATGTCAGTACTACTGTGCCTCTGTCAAGAATACAAAAAAACAAAACACAAGCCTGTACACACATAAGAGTCATGTATTCATGTAGTCATCTGCTTTTGAATGTGTGTTTGATGAGTGCAAGTGAAAATGCTGCATGAACCTTGTTTTTGTCAAGCTTCTCTTGTTTCTTCCAGCTACTTCGCTTCTTATTTTTCAAGCATCATCTGTCATAATGAAGAAACAAAATTTCATTCAATGGCGTTATTTCTTTTTTATTATCGTAAATGTACACTTTTCTTGTCTCAAGATGCAACATCTACAAACCTAAAAATAAAGTATACCAAGCGAAATGACAACTCATACCTTATTCTTCCGCCAAAGAAAAATTGCAAGAATCGGACAGGGGAGCTCAAGCTTATGGCGCTCTATAAAGATGTTGACTTTTTCACCAACTCAAGCTCAGCCAAAAGAGCCAAGCCAACCCAAAAATAACTTCAACTCATTGGTGTTCCCTCTCACGGAAGTCTTTAATGAAAAAGCGAAGACATGTCGTTATGAAGGTACAAGAGTCCAGAGCAGACCTGTCTCAGAGAGCAACTGAGGACCCTAGATTGTCCCAGCTACCACCCGTCGTGATGCGCCTCCTTAACTTGCGGCGTGCTAAATCCCAGCCTCCCCTCCATTTCCCCCCCGCCACCTCAGCCTGAAAAAATCCAGGCTAAGCTTTTTATGGAGACCACAAAGTCTACCGAGGAAACCATCAGGCGTCTTCAGGGAGTCCGCGACCAATCGCCATCAGCTGAAGTACACTTACGTGTTGTTGAAGCGGAAGGGTTCCCTAGGTGATATCAGTAAATCAACTCACTGGTTGTGCACAATTCACTTGATAAGCGTAGCCGCATTCCCTTCAGCCACGGTAAAAGTTTGACTCCTAACTAAAACATGCGGATGGCGAAACGAGTTTCTACAAAGCAAGAGAAAGTGTGCACGTTCTAAGCGGCATTTTCTGCAATGGCAGGTCGATGCATGGAGTGGTAGACAAGCTCCCTTTCAATTCCTCTCCTAAAATGGTTTTGTCGTTATCCCCATATAGAGAGACATATCAGATATTAAACTGATAAGGTGAGATACTACATGATGCTTTTACCCAAAAAACGGCGAGAAGCGATGAGGCCCAGCGTTTGACGATCTAATCAAGCTCTTGAGCACAACCGTCACCGTAGTGTCCCCGTTGTAACCCTTAACATCAGTAACCGCCTTAGCAACTCATACATCATCTGTCTGCTGTACTTTTCCTGCTGCCATGTCTAAAGATCTCATTTGACTTTTCACCTGCTCAAAGGAAACCAATACATGCTGTTTAAAACCGGTAAAAAATAAGCTTCAACTCATTGTTGTTCACACCAAAGCCTGAAAGCAAAACATACTAGAACAACATCACTTTTTATGACTTCCACAAACAAGCAGCAAAGTCCCGGACAGGAGAGCTCACACTTCATTTGTCGTCATGGAAGAGCCACTTGCTTCCCCAATTCCAATAGAGACACGAGGGTGTCGTGACTAAACTCACGCCCTTTCTGTGGCGTGCGCCAGAGGAAGCTTCTGCCCAGAGCAACACTGCCGCTCTGTGGACCAGACTGCAAAAGCTGACATGTAACTCCAAATCCAACAAAGCCACATCACAAAATGGAGAGCCTTCAACAGGTTAGCACGCGACATTCCTGACACATTGTGTTTTTTTTTTCTGCCCCGGAACAGGG
>JAFBJY010000129.1:0-46172 GCA_016801885.1 Toxotes chatareus | reverse complement strand
TTCCATCCCATTAAAATTTTTAAAAGGGCCGAAAAGGGGGGGAAAACCAAGGCGTTTTTCGATTTTGAAAAATTAAATAAAGACTTCCCCAAAGCAGGGCGCCCGGACTTTTTTCCGGGAATTTTGGCAGGATGTTTTGGGGAGGCGGGTCAACCCGGGGGGGGCTAGGCCCTTTAACCGGTCCGCCAGGGGGTTTTTGGGGCGAGGGGCCGGCCCAAAAACCTTGTCCCTTCTCCCCCCCGGCCGGCAGATTTTCAGATGTCAAACCCCCGCCAGCGCCTTTTAAATCTGTAAGTATTTTGTCACAGGACCCGTTAGGGCTCTTTTTTTGGGCTTCGCTCATTGTTTCTTTAGTCTGACGCGTAAATGGGGGTCCCCCACTCCTCTAAGTCATTTTTCAAAGGAAACCTTTTAAAGATTTCAAAATTTCGTTTAAATGTATAGCTGCTCTGGAACTTGGGAAAACAAGTTTCCAGGTGGAGAAGGGGTTTTTCCCCGCAAACAGTAATCTCAAAGATAAAAAAAATGTTATATTTATTACTCTTAGTTTTTAAAAAGTGACAGGATCAAGATAAATTTATTCCCCGATCATCTTGCGGCAGTTGACCCCTTTTGGTGTTTTTTCCACACATTTTATACCTTTGTTTTCTTTCTTTTTTTTGATCCCTAAAAAAAAGATCCGTTGTCATCGATTTGAGACAAAAGAGGAAAAAAAACCCTTTGTAAAAAAGATTTAGAGAACAAAGTGAAGCCCCCTTTTTTTTTCCATACCTTGGGGGACCTTTTGACCTGAAACCTGTGAAGTTTGTGTTTGTTTCTTCAGGTGGAAGGGGGTTTTGGGGAAGTGGGGGAGAAGAGTCATTTCTCATTTCTGATTTTTGACAACAAAAAAAGGGGAAAAGACAACAGACCCATTTGTAAATAAGTTTTTTAGAGACAAAAAAGTAGAGGTAAAAGTTTTTTCCCTTACCCGGACCCCCTGACCTAAATCTGTGAGTTTTTTGTATTATTTTCTGCGATCCGAGCCATCAAAATTCTGAAAAGGGGGAGGAGGTTGCACACAGGAGCATCTAAATCATGTTTGCATAAAGAAATCATGTTTGCATCATCCCGTGTTCCCCATGAAATATTCCCATGTTTCCAAAAAAGCATATTTTTTTATTTCTATTTATTTGACACCATCTTGTTTTTTTGAGGGAGGGGGGGATGATGGGGGGTTTTCCAGGGGGGCCCAAAGGGGGAGGGGTGGACGCATACTAGGGGGGGGTCACTTCCTGTGGGGGGAAGGAGGGTCAACTGGGTCAACTTGGGGGGGTGGGGGGTCATAAATTATCTTGACAAAAGGGGTTTCTTATTCTTTTTATCTATCAACAGATAGTCTATATCTGCGGGATAAATTTTTTGGACTCAATCCTGCCAGCCACAACACCAACCACATCATCAATTTTTGGGATGACACACCGGGTGGGCCTCATCACCCCAGGATGGGCAAACTCGGGAGGGGAAACTCCCAGGGGTGTAAGGAAAAACCCTTTTCCCTAAACAGGGAAAGCCCAAAGAGATGTTTTTTATTCAGGAAAAGGGCCTTCACAGCACCCCTGACCATGATGGTGCTGCAGGGAGGGGAACACCCCCGCCCGGGGGTGCATTCTGGGGATTTCCCCGGTAAATAAACCCCAAAACCAGGGAAAAAGCTAAAAAACACCTCTACTTTCCAAAAACTAGAAGGCCCCATGTCCCACCCCCATGTGCTCTTTTCAGGGCACCATTGAGAGCATCATCACGGCTGCATCCTTGTGGAAAGAGCTGCACTGGCTCCGCAAAAACACTGCAGCGTATAGTGAATGCGAAAATAATTTTCCCCCTTTGCCCCTCACAGACATTTAGAACAATTCCACCCAGACCATCAACAGGAGGCAACCCACCCCCCAACCTCCTGCCTTCAGGGGGACGGGTTTCCATGCCCGGCCCCCCCACAAGACTTTCAACACTCCCCCAGGCTGTCAGGATCTTTTTGTACTTTGGCTCAGGTCCAAAAAAAGGACACTTTGGCAGATGAGTTTTCCCGCAGGATTGGCTGGACTGAAACAAAACCCCGATCATTTTTTAGATTTCAGTTTGCAGCTGAAAGTTGATTTTACAGTAACTCTTTGGGAGAGGAATCCATAGAAAGTTCATCTGCTTTCAGGTTTTTTTCTGATCCCTTCTATCTTTCTCTTCTTTTGATCAACCTAAAAAAATCACCCTGATGGGAGTATTATTCCCATCTTTTTCAGTAAAGAAGTTTTCCTCATTTTAATATAAGCTCAGAGAATTTTTTAAAACTTTACCTTTGAATAAAATCAAAAACAGGATCCAATTTCCTGTAATTAAAAAATGGGGTAAAACAGTGGTGAAAAAGTGAAACCTTCATATTTTTTACTTTTTTTTTGATTTTACATCTGTTTATAAATTTTTTTCTTTTTATTTTTTTTCCCAGATGAAGGTATCAGGTCATTCCATTATTTGATTATCTCTTTTAAACCATCCAAAAAGGGCCCGCAGGCCATCTTGTTCATTTTATTTTAGGTTAAGACTAGATCTATCTATCCAATGTTTTGTTCCTTTTATGCCTTTGATGTTTTCAACATTCTACAGTCTGATGTCACAGGCTGCAAGTGGACACAAAAACCCAGAAAAAGTTCAGAAGTCAAAAGGACAGAAAATTTGGGACGGGACAGGATTGCTCATGATTTAAAGAAAGAACCACTCAGTTTTTTGCAAATTATTGACAAGAAGGGAGGAGCTACGGTTTCAAGGACAAGGGGAAAAAAAAGGAAAGCCCAGATCCTCAAGGTTTCAGTAAGTCAGTTTTTAGTATTTTCATGTCAGTGTTGTTTAAAGTTATGTTTTGAAATGTTTTGTCCAAATGATATGTTGTGAAATTGGGAGAAAAAATCATACCAATAAGCCCGTGGTTTGATTGTGTTTATCATTCATGGACAATTTTGGGTTTTTTTTTAATGTGATAGTTGTGAGATATTCTAAAAGGTTGCTCAACTTCTTAACTTTTTTTTTTTTGGTGTGATGCATGAGTTTGTTTTAAAGGAAAAGGGTTTCTAGGAATCTGTGTCTGCAAAAAGACCCTTTCTAAAAAAATTTAATAAATGATGGGCATAAACCAAGCCCTGTCCTGGGGAAAGTTGATTTTAAGTTAAAAAGAAGAAAACATAAAGGCTTCAAGGTTTGAGAGATAAATTTTATCTTCAGGTATTTTGTCCAAAATTTTTCTGTTTCTACACCTAACGTTTCCTGGGTGGAGAGATGGAAACAAGGGGAAATTCTGCACAAAAAGACAAACATTTGAAGATACCCTTTTGTTTTTGTTTAACAATGGTGATGAATTTTAAATTACTATTTGAAAAATAGGACTGTGGTTTTGATCCATCTTTTCCCACAGAAATTTTTATAAAGGGTTCCCCTCACCAGTATGGACAGCAGGAAAAATTAGATAAAACCCCAATGCTTTGAATGGGGAAAGGGGGAATGTGAGTATATCCTTAAGGTTTGGGTTTTTTTTTATTATGGACAGAGAGAAAAAATCAGGTGGGGCAGGGGATCAATTTTTCAGTGGAAACTGTTTGGGATTTGTGTAGATGTTCAGGCAAGGTTTTTACAGAGGTGCCCAAAAGAGCATTTATGGGTTTTTTCCATTAGTACAAAGCTGTGATGGCACTTTCCGGCCTCACAGGAGTTAGAAAAGGTTTGCCAAATTGCATTTATTGGTCCTGCTTGGTAGCAGGGCTGACCATTCCCAAACCCCATGACATACTCCTCCCTTTAGCTGTGTCTGCGTTGCTACACCCTGTTTTCTATGCTGTGGACTGAAAAACCCTTTTCTTAATTCTCTTTTTTTCAGCTCTCAAGATTTTTGCAGCTTCTACCAAACCTCTGTGATCGGGGGTTTCTTTCCCCTCTTTCCATTTTGGGATTTTCAGATATCAGCCTTATTTCACTGTTTCGTCTTTTTCAGCCACATCACAGCTGTTATGTTACTACTAATGAAAAATTTTTTTGCTGTTTTTTTAAATGGGAAAAGGTTGTAGAAAATGTGTTTTCAGTGATTAGCATCATTTTATTATGGTTCAATAAAAAAATCAGTTTGCTCCTTGGGGGCGTCAGTTCACTACACCCCAAACAATATGTTCCTTTTGAAAAAATAAAATTTTTTTGGTTCATGGTGATTTCCCTTTGTTTCTTGGAATTTGGGTAAAAATGGTTTTTTAAATTTAAAAAAAAATTGAATATTCCTTTATACAAATTTTAAATTTTGTAAAAATAGTCTTCTAAAAAATCTAACATCATACATCATCTATGTGCAAATTAGGAAAAAGGTTTTTTTTTTTAACAAAAATTTTTTTTTTTAAAAATAAAAACTTTAATAACCAACAGCAATGAAGAAAAATTGTAAGCATATTATTTAAAACAAATTAAAAAATCCTCTGGCCTTGACATAATCTGGGTGGTGACAGTGGCCTCATTAAAATACAACCAAAAATTTACCACTCAAGTCAATGCCTTTTTGTTTAAGAACTTTATTTAACTATTTACTCCAAAAAAAAAAAAAAATGTAAGGTACATTTGGCAATATCATTTTTTAACCCCCCCCCCATAACATCAAAAATCAATTATATCAATTATAAAAAAAAAGTCAATACCACTATAAAATGTATATTGGGCAGAAAAAAAAGATAAATGAATAATCGCTCTTTTCCAAAATGAAATATTCAAAATACAGAAATCATTCGCCAAAAACCACAAAACACATCGGGACAATAATAAAATAATTCAAAAATGAACTCCGTGGTATTCCCAAAATTTTTACATCCCCATTTAGCTTTGTCAAGAAGTATAGTTTATTTTCTCCTCAAAAGTCCATGACTTCGCAGACGAACTTAAAACTCTCTTGCCTGTTTGGGGGATGACAGTCCACAAGTATAAGAATATGGTCAAATGGAAAGCACCTTTCTTTGCCCCCCTTTTGGGTGGAATGTGTGTTGGTCCATGAGGGTGGAAAAAATTCCCTTCCCCATCTTGATGTGAAATGAAACCTTTTTAACCACCATGCAGGTCAAAATGACCACAAACAATCTCCCACTGAACTACATGGGAGATGATCTGTCAAGCCCAGGACCATCTTGGTCAGTGGCTTTTTCACCCGGGTCTTGCCTTTTTCCCCCCATTCCATTTCTCTTGCTCACTTTCTCCCCTTCCATTTTCTCTTTTCCTTTTCCTTTTCCTTTTTTTTCCACTTCCCTCCTGTTCCCTTTCCCCCCCTTGCCAAAGGACCTTTCCCTTTTTCATTGGTATAGGCCCTCCTCAACCGGGTCTTGGGGGCGTCAACTTTGGAAATGGTTGGGCAAACACTCAGCCCGGGGGTCACTGCAGCGGACAGTGACCTGCAATGGGTCTCAAAAGTTTTGGTGTTTGGTAAACCTGATTGGTTTCCTTGTTTCATAAATTTAATGGGAAAGGGGACAAAGGCTGCGTAGGGTTAGTAATGATATAGAGCTTAGTGCTGGGAGGCTTCTGCCCCCCATATCATGGAAAAAAATTTATTCCAAAGTCTTCCCCAGAGTATAAGGGTGTCCAGTCCTTTCAAGTACCTCCTTTCCCTCTGGTGCTCCTTCCCCTGTGGGGGGGGGGAGGAAGTTCCCGGTTTTTCTCTTGAAACCTAGGTTGGAGGAAAGGAGGAGAAAAAAATTATTTTGTTTTGTTTCTTGTGGGGCCATCTAAAAGTGAAAGATCAACTTTTGAAACTTTTAAAAATGCATCTTGCTTGGATTTTGATTCTGTGCAAAAACCTGTCTTCTTTCTTTGTATAGTACATGCCAGTGTGCAGGGTTTAGTTGGGGAGGGTTTTGACCAAAGGGGAGTCACCCCAGAAATTTTTTGCATTCCCCCCTCAGAAAAATCCCCTGCACAATTACTGCTATCCCGCACTCCCGATCATGCTCCATATTCTGTGATCAGTTTCTAGACACGAGCTTTGCGTGTGTTGTTATTTCTGTCTTTAGTTAGTGGTGCATTTTTTGCACTGAGCACCTCTATAGCAAAGCTTCCATAGGGGTGCCCTAGTGTGCAATGCAAAGCAATACACCCATTCTTACCAGATAAACTTCTTCTTCTTCTTCCTTCCCGATTTTTCGGTTTCGTGCTCGTCCACACCGTTGAGCGCATCCCAACAAATGATGCATCGAAAACGTGGCTCCATCACAACTCCTTTAATAACTTTATTGTTCTCCAGAATATTCACGTTTCATGAAGAAATTACTTAAAAAACTGATCCAATTTTCCATAGAGAATGGCTGGGAAATTTTTCAAAATGTCGCAAATTCTCCCCTTTTAAAAACATCTACTGCTCTGGCATGCACTCACCTAGAAACACCATTCAAACTGTAAAATGGAGACACAAGTCTTGTGTATTCAAGGGTGTGTCCCAACTTTTTCCTAAGTTGTGTAGTTTTTGAACTGTGAGCCTAATTGATTAGCAGTGAATTTGGAAAAAAATCAGGGTTTTCAATGAGTGTGTATTGGAATGTTCCAGGCTAGAGTGGGAGGATTTAGAAGTGGAGGCTTTCAAAAACTCTCTGAAATTTTTCACACGACGACTACGGCCACAAATTCACTGTAAACAATGAGCAGTCCAAGTTGTAGCCACACTTGTCCTCTCTCTCACAATGTGTTCATTTTTTCTGTAGGATTTACAGTTTTTTCTTTGGCGGGCCTTTTTGCGCGACAAGAGGAGCTCTCAACTGCTCAAAGAAAGTGACTCCAATGTTAATTGAAGAGGATTTTCTGGAAAAGCAGAAAATCCCCTTTTAAAACTCGCTGTAGAAATCACATTTCAGACCCTAGCACCATAAAAAGTAGATTGACTGTCTTCCTCAAAGCCTTCTCTCTTTGATGGGTCAGTTTGTTTAGCGATACCATGTTTTGTTTTCCATGGATAGCAGTTGTTCAGCAGGCCCGATTCGGCCGCCATTAAAATGAGCAAATCAGAGCACCTGTGGAGCTGCCTCAGCGGAGGAAGCTCATCCCCATGGCAACCGTGACTGCAAGAGCTGTGGCTCTCTCTCTCCCTGTAATAACTCTAATGGGTCTCTCTGTCTTTGTAATTAAAACTATGGCAGAACTATGAGAGGTCAAAAAAGGGGGCTGTGCTCAGCACAGCCCCCATTTGGTCCTAATTACCTGAACACACACACATACACAGTCAATATTGTGCGGTGCTACGCACCAATTTTAAAGAGCACACAGACACACACACACACCACACAATAGTCAATACTGGGAGTCAGTATTGACAGAGACCTGACACACACACACAGGACAGAGGCACTCAAGCACACACAGACACAGCCACACACAATGGTCAATACTGGGTGTGCGAAGCACAACCAGTGCCAACTCAGACTCCTCAGGCACACACAGACAGAACACACACCCACAGTCAGCCTTGCGGATTATGCTCCGCACGCATATTGACAGAGGAACACTGGTGCGCACACACACACACACAATAGTCAATGCTGGGTTGTGCTAAGCACAACCCAGTAATGTTACAGAACCACTCAGGCACACACAGACACACACAGACAGAAAGACACACACATACAGACACACACACACACACACAAAAGAGACACACACACAGACAGTCACTCATATAGATACACACCTCAGATATACTTATACAAGAATGCATTGGTATCAATACTAGCAGTGCAAAGACACACAACATTACTAGCAGTGCAAAGACACACAATATTACTAGCAGTGCAATGCACCACTCTCCGCGATTTCCCAAAGGGAATTGTCTATTTAATCTTCATATTGTTTTAGAAGCTCTCCCAGCATGCCACTGTAATGTCACAGTCTTGTGTTGAAATTGCATAGTTCCACCTCTATTGATAGAACATGGATCAGGGAGGAAACTCTCAGACCACACAAGGACTGAAGCGACAGTGAGCTTCTCATTCAGTGGAGTCAAGTTAATTCATTATTCTAAACAGCAGAAATTCACCTGCCCTTGGATTTATAACAGGTTAAACAGATTTGTATCAGGAACTAATGGATGGCATCATATCTCTGGAGAGAACACAATGTGGTGGGATAGAACAGGACTATTTTGTTATTACATAATTTTGTTTACAACATTACATCAAATTAAACTATATGTGAAACAAATGTTAAAGTGTATTTGAAGATTGCTACTGAAGGTAAAGGGAAAAAGCAAAAGGACGACAGGATAAGAGAATCCAGTTCATATGTCCTCCTGACAGAAATGGAGGTTTATAGTGATCAGCAGTGGGACACACACTGTTTATTGTCTTCACTGCGGGTTAGAATGTATGTGAAGTGTCAGACTCTGTGTCCCAAGAACACAGGTGGAGGGAGAATTCAGCTTCTCATTTAATCAACACTGAGCTTTATCCACTGCCACACATCAAACATTATCATTAACAGGAGTATTAACACTACTGTGAACTGACAACATAGTGTGGAAGAGAGAAGAAGTGGTGTTATACACTGCAGGGATAGAAGGTGTGGCTGATGAGGTGATTGCAGACAGGTGAGCAGGAGCTCTGGAGAAACCTAAAGTGAAAGTCAGCCACCCAGGCCTACACACACACACACACACACACACAGAACACAGACAAACAGGGGACAAACCAGAAACACTAGGAGTTCTCCCAGAAACCACGAGGAAGGAGGAGGACTGTGCGGCTCTAACATGACTTTGTACCACGCTCTCCACTAAAAAGATGGTGAAGAGAGAAGTTTCATGCTGTATTTCATCCTATTGTTAAGTGATAAAAGCAAAATACATTTCAAATAGATAATTAGAAAATGTAAGATCAGGCCCATTTTCAATCTATACTGACTGATTAACAAAATGCTGATTTTATCTATTTAAAATTAAATCTACAACAGTGAAATCTGCAAAAAACTGAAGGAGTCTGAATACTTCCTGTAGCCACTGTGTGTCACTCGCCTAAGAGCAGTGTTTCATCTGCTGCTTCCTCTTCACATCCCACTGGCTGAAGCTCACAGCTGTTTAATGTCAAAGTGTAACTGAATCACTTCATTTAACAAGTGGAGGTTTGTCAGGTAGCTACACTGAACCAGACATAAAGTCTAGTTTACTGAGCCCTGTTCATATGGCAAAGAAATCTGATTCCAGCTTCACTTGAGAAATCTGTGTCACCAAGAGATGTCCCACTTCTTAAAATCCTCCACTGAGTCCATGAGATATCAGTATAATGTGAATTTAGATGAAACACACAAATATACACATTCTGAGTCACAGAACAAATCTCATTTGTTCTACTGAATCCTAAGTATGTGTGATGTGTTTTACTTTGGTGAATTACCATAGAAATAACTGCCACTACTTATCAAGCTTTATTTAGAAGCCAGAACAGAGAGAGAGTGTGAGAGAGAACAACTACGCTTATTTTGGAAAGTGTCACTAAAATCTACAGTTTCTTATTTAAATGGATTAATACTTTTCTTCTTCTTTTTTTCTGTTAAATGTTTTTTGTCATTGTGTAGCTGTTGATTTAAAGTGCAGGTGTTTCATCTGCTTTGAAATTAAATTCCCTTTGATTCAATGTTGTACAACAACATAACTTTGAGTCAAAGGGAATTTATTTAAACACACGCAAACAGAAAAAAGTCCAATTAATGACAAAGTTAAACAGATCTCAATAATGTGATCTGAATTCATTATTAATGTAAACACAGAAACAATCAGGACACATCTAAATCATCAGTGGTGAAGCCAGCTGGTTTGAAAAAATCACATAATTAGATAAATGGAGATCACCTGTATGTGCAGCCAAGGGCTTTCAGGTGATTGTAGTATCTAAATACACCTGCATCTGGAGGATCCAGCTTTTGGTGAGTGAGCAGAAACTCTCCACCATGAAGACAGAACAACACTGAGTGTCTCTGAAAATGGGATTGAAAAGCAGAAATCAGTGGCTGGATACAAGAAGAATTTTCAAGTCACTGAACTTCCTTGAAGAACAGTTAAACCAATCCTTATGAATTGGAAGGAGTTTGACATGGTGAATGATGTATGTCTGTCTGGAGCAGGCTGCTCTAAAAACTGACATGTCGAGAAGAAAACACGAGCAGCTCAAACAGTTTCACACCATGTTTGTACTTTCACACTCTGATATTAGCTTTGGTTTTCTCTCTCTGTCTCGTCCTTTTTTAACAACCTCCTGCAGCAGGAGTCACATTGAATTTGTCACATCTGATGACCCTTCACTTGTTTAGAGAAACCAGAAAAAATGAGGGTATTGTGGTTCAGTGCTGAGCCTGATAAACTAAAAAGGGTTGCATTCAGAATAAAAGCAGTTCAATATCATTTGGAGGTTAAAGCATCAGAGGTTGAATGAGAGTTTGTCCTGACTGACAGCAGCAGGTCTGACATATGGAGAAGAGATTATCTCAGGCAGAGATTTTATTGATAAGGAGATAAAAATGTGCAGGTGCATTAACCAGAGGATCTCACAGTCTTCTCTGTGTATCAGATCATCTATGGTGTCATGTACTTCAGGAAATGATTTAGTGTTTCAGAGAATTGTTCCTTTGGAAACATGGAGTCAAGAAAATCAGTTCTGAATCTGACCCTCTGAAGTACAGAGATAAATCTCTGTCAAGTAAGAGTTAACCGAGCCTTCAACCCTTTGTCCTCAGGATGCTGACCACTGTCATTATCTCCATTCTGTTCTGACTTTCTTACTTTATTCTATTCTAAACTATAAAAGTATAGTAAAGCTGATTCCAACAAAGCTCTTTAGATTCAAAAGATCATTCCTGAAAGATTTACAATATACTTCACACAACTATAAATGTTTGAACCATATATTATCAATTTCTTGTAAGATTTATATTGTCAGTAAAGACTTGTTTAATATACATTCATGACCCACAGCCAGCAAAGGCAGACACCTCATGTGTTTTATTCATCTAATAATGTGCTGTAATTGGTCATTGTGGTCTTTTTTTTTTTTTTTTTGAATGTTGCCTTACAACTGATATTTTTTTTTACCTTATGTGTTAATATTGAAAAAAAAGCTGAATCAGCCCTTTGTTTTCCAGAGGAAGAGAACATTTTCTCCCTGAACACATTTGTTTGAGGCTGAGAGATTTCTTGACCTGCAGCTGAGTATCCTGCCCCCTTTGTGTTTATATTATATTGAGTGTCACGCAGTACAGTATGTCACGACTGAGTAAAGGCGGAAGCCAAAAGCATGACTCAGGGGAGCAGAATCAAAATAAAGTCTTTATTAAACAAAGTAGCAAATAATAATCACCCAAACAGGAAAACGCAAGGAAATAAAATACCAAAAGAAGAACATAAAATCACTCAAACGAGGAAACACAAAATCACTCTTACGAGGAAAAACAACAAACTCAAACAAAGACAGGGCAGCAAGGCAAAGATCAAATAAACAAAGAACACAAAACCTGACAAGAAGAGCACTGACCGAGAATAACACACTGGTTCACTTGACGAGAGACAAGACGAACTGGCACAGAACAAAGGGAGACAGACAATATATAGACACAGGGTAATGGGAAACAGGTGGAAACTAGTGATGGGTAGATGAGGTGTCATGAAGCGTTTCCGACACATTGCAACACTGTATTGATCCTGTGTCAATACTATGTCACTGAATACTGACACCTGCTGGACCTTAAAAATCCCTACAGGCAACCTAGTTGACAGACTCAACTGACACTGATTTGATGAGCTAGTATATACAATAATGTGAACTTGTATCATAATGTGAAAATCTAAGTGAACGTGTTGTGAATGAGGACGCTTGTGGACTGGGACTTTAATTTAGTTTTTCCAATGTTTTGAAATTGAGTCTGTTATGCTTTTTTGATACAACTTCTCCAGCTGTAGAAAACACCAGCTCACACGGCACAGATGAGGCTGGAGTGCAGAGAATTGTAAGGAAAGCCGGAAGACGTTTGGATAGATTGTCTTTTGGTTGTCCCAGTATCTCATAGTATCCTGGGACCTGGCAATATCACCCCTCTACCAGGTATCTCTGCACCTCCTGGATGGCATCAGCTGTGGCATTTTGGTCTGCCTGCCCACTTCGATGCCGAGATGTTGCCAAAGGTTATCTAAAAAAACAACAAATTGGCATTTTAGTACATGATTTCCAAACAACAACTAACAAATAATGCTGAATAACATGCCTGAAGTGGTTGCAGACAGCTGTTGTAAAGATGGTCCCCGGCTGGGGCTTATTTGTGCGTCCGATTACAGATGCACATTCTGACCGCAGTCTACTGATGGCCTCATTGCACTTGGAGTCTTGAAGTGTTGCTAGGGTCAACACACTTAATGACTCCAGATTGAAGCAGTGTCTGTGACTTGACGCTTCAGGTGTTCAGTGTAGGTGTATGACTGCCTGTGTGTGTGCAAGGTGAAGCATTACGCTCTAGTGCAAGAGCATTTTCATCATTGGGATGACCTTTGACCCTGACACTCGCCTCTCTTCGGACAACTCCACTGTAGCTTGATGGAAAGGAGCAAGCACAAGAAGTGTTTCTCTTATGATGGTATACTCATCAGCTGTAAGTGGAGTCAAATCTGTTTTTAGAGGCCAGAGATACCCACACTGGTTCCCTCTCATCATGTAGCCTTGACAGCATTTCATATGTGCTGTTCCAGCGTGTTGGCACCTCATTGATAAGTTTTAGGATTGGTCATCCCAAAATAGGACAGGTAGAATTAGATGAGATTAACTCAGCTACTCTAAATCTTCCTTACTCACCTGTAGGGCTGAACGATTTTAGGAAAAGATCTAATTGCGCATTTTTTTCTGGCAGATATTACGATTTTGATTTGATTCACTATTTTCTTCAAATCAAGCTTCAGTGCAATATTCACAGTGTACAGTAACATTTACAAACATGACAAAAATGACATCATACAATTAAAACATTAAATGCCATTACTTGAATGCACTCTAATGAACTAAAAGAGCACCTTTGACTGTCTTAACTTAAAGTAGTGCAAAAAAAAAAGTCCTTGTGTTAAGTTAAATAAAATACAAAACAATTCCAAAAAAAAGTTAAATATATCATTTTAAGAAAAACAAAATTCAACAATTACCAAATGATCTTGCCCAACAGCCTTACACTCCACGTAAGTAAGTATAGGTCAAGGTCAGTCTTTTATGGCTCAAGGGAGCTAGCTTATCAACATCTATAGCAGCAGTTAAAGTGCTTTATTCAACCCTATATTAAGAAACCTGACTATCTTTTTACACTCAGTGAAACTGAAAAGTGATGGTAATGAAAAGACTCTTTATAAAATAAAATTACCCTGTTTCTTCCCTTCTGAAAAATGTCAGACATTAAAATAGGTGAGTCATTCATTTATAGCTCAGCAGCAACCAAATCTTGCACGTCAATTCTGACCCCAGCTTGACAGACTCTCTCTGTCCCGGGGCAATATTCTGTTCGGTGTGGTCAGTGGGAAAGTATGCTGTCTGCAGGCAGCGACTTTTCAACTCAGAGTTGTCATTTACGAAATGCACAGTCAAACTAAGATATGGCTCGGTCGTTCTGCTTGACCACATATCAGTAGTTGTGGCATAATTCTCCACATTTTTCAGCTCTGTTAGCACTTTTTCTTTACACTCCACGTACAGCTGTGGGATGGCAACCTGGCTGAAGTAGGTGTGGAGGGACTTTTTCATCATGCACTCGTCATGCAAAAGCCTGTGGTGATTTTTTTAAGTGCCAGTATAAATTGGTTGTGTTTACGCTAGATGTTGCAACTTTAGTGCAATAGGTTTTGCACAGTATCTGTTTCTGGTGCACGTCTGCAACCTCAAACCCGGAATACTCCCAAATGGCCGACGTGCTGTTTTTCTTTGGGATTAAATCCTGTAACTCCGCTTCTGGTCCATTTCAGAAATTAAGGAGCAGGTTGTACTGATTGGCATGACCTGTGGAGGAGCAGCATGCTGCTTCTGATTGGTGAGCTTGGCAGGTAAGGAGACAGCTTGTATGTGTAAAATAGCAGATCCTGGGTCAGACAGGAGCACTGCAAAAAAACCACAGCTTTGATGATCACATGATTGCGTTGTCTGAAATCGCAATTCCGGTCAGAAAACATTAAATCATTCAGCCCTACTCACCTGTAGATATACAGGATAAGCCATGTCCTAGTGTCAGCACTTTAGCTGCTAATGACAAGAAATTAAAACAGTCATGTGGACAAATGTTAATACTTTTAAAAATACTACCTTTTCTTTTGAGTCATATTGACAACGACTATGTCAAATTTATTCTCAAGTTAATTGAGATCAAATTGTTCAAATTGTCTTTGCTCCTGTTATTTCTTTGGAAACTGTATTACAGCTCAGACGCATGTTTGAGCAACATCTGCATCAGTTCAAACTTTTTCCTGAAGCCAATGTAAAACTCAAGCAGCATGACATGTTGCCTCTACCTAGCCAGATCATATCTCTTGGTCCTTTAATTAGAAGTATGTGTATGCCATTTGAAGCTAAGCACAGTTATTTTAAGCAGTGGGTTTCAATTTTAAAAATGTCTGTAAATCACTTGCAAACCATAATCAGTTCCTTGAATGCTGTCAAATCAAACAGGTATTGAGCGTCCAATTTTGCCAGGGAAAGAGAATCGGGGCCTGTCTCAGCTGTCAGAAATATTGATCATGTTAAGAGAAAAGTCAAAGATTTTTTTCAGACATAGAGGTCATGCAATCTGTTGTCTCAGTGAAATGGTACACATCCTCAATGGCAATAAGTACATCATGTATATGATGTACTTATTGCCATTGTATATATGATATATGATATATGATTCTCTATTGTTGCTTTTGAGTACCAGCGTTATGAGACATTGAATTTGAGTCCAGACTTGCTGCATATGAGGTGGCAGGTCCCACTGTTGCTCAGGCTACAGAGTGTACATGAACTCATTAACTGTATTTCCTATTTTTTCAGTTAGAACATAGTCTTTGTGATATTATTGCTTACAGAAGTAGACATTAATATGGCTAATAAGTGATGCATTGATGTGTTGGGTGATCAAGTTTGCGTGTTTCAGCCCTGTTAACAAACACTGCTCATCAAAAATGCCATGGACTGTATGATGAGCTGTGGTTAAGGTTGTATCATTTCTTTTCTTTCACAGTTTGAACATGCTTGAAGTCAGAGCAATAGTTTTTGTTTGACTCTTGAATCAAGCAACAAGTTTGTTGCTGAATCTTAAAATAAGATTTATTTTGATGAGACTTTGGGTAAGAGATGTAATGGATCTCATTTTAACACATATTTCCCTTTTTTTTTTTTTTTTTTTTTTTAGATTTCCTGTTTATTTGGGACAAAAAAGATCAGGTTGTGCTTGATTTAAGATTATAGTGTAAAGTTGAAAACTTCAAATAAAAAATTATCTCTTAAAACAAGTTAAATTATCTCACACTACTAAATCTATGTTTTGTTTTGTTTTTTTATCTTGGTAAGAACCAAATCATTTGCAGTTCACCTGCTGTCCTGCTCTCCTGTTTCTCTGTCTTTGTCACCTCCGGGATTTGTCCTCTGTTCCCTTTGGATTCACTTTTCATTTGTTCACCCCAAGTAAGAACTTCAAAGTTTGAAGTTTTGGACTTGAGCTTTTGAAGTTTTTCACCTTCTTGGACGATTTAGTTGTTTAAGTTTTGTTTCTGGCCTTGGACTTTGATCCAGTGAGTTTAATAAAGAGGACTTTAACTGACTCGTGCGTACGTCTTGGGGTTTCCATAGTAAGGGGGAGGGGCCCCCCTTAGTGTTCTTGGCCACAGTTGGGACTGTAACAGGTCCGTGCTGACCTCTCATTTCATGTTTTTACACTGTGTTTAAATATATGACACCTTGTGGACAAAATATCATCTGAAAGGATTTTAAGATAAGATACTTTATTGTCGTATATACAACAAAATTCAGGTGCACATCCAAAATATGATGCTCAGTAAGTTTAAAAAAAAAAAAAAAGATAAGTTGAGTCAATCAAGATTCTCAGTCATTCCAACATGTAAACAATCCTATCCATTATGTCAGCTAAAGTGCTGCAGTATGCTGGTCATAAAATGATTTCATATTTAAAATAAAGTGACTGGGGAAGAAAAGAATAAATTAACAATCATAAAATTATTGCAAACAATCAAATATTGCATGTGGATTGGTTACATGGGTTTTTTATTTCAGAGATGAGTTGAGTGTGGTTATGGCTTTGGGATAAAAGCTGTTCAGCAGTCTTGTGGTTGGTGTTTTGATGGATCTGTACCATTTTCCTGAGGGGAGAAGCTGAAACAAAGTGTGGGCAGGGGGTGAGAGTCAAACATGACAAAACAGGCAAGATTTCAGAATCAAAAGCTGACAGAGAAGATAGTGACATAAAGGATCATCTGTAGGTTCACATACAACAAACATTCTGTCTACAGATGCAATTATTTAGATTCTTGCTGCATTTATTTTAAACTCACAGAATCTTTTATCAAAACCATGTTTAGTTCCTAAAAGTTCAAAATGACTTTACAGTATATTGTAGTGTTACTTATGATTTAATAAATGACTATATAACTATATTAGTTATAAGGTTATTGTGTTTGTCCTCATCCCAGTTGAATCTCATGACTGGATTTAAAATTTCATTTGGAAATTTACTGTTTAATAACTTCAGTGTCTCACTATGAGACTCCCACTCCTCATTCACTCACTGTCACCACTGACACAGCAGATAGATACACTTTGAAGGGTGAAGGTATTTGGAAAGTTACTTTGCTGCCCGTGTGTGTGTGTGTGTGTGTGTGTGTGTGTGTGTGTGTGTGTCTGTGTCTGTGTCTGCTTGCTAGCTAATGAACTGAAGGAGGAAGAAATGGGACTGAGTAGAGTGGGGTCAAACTCTGGTCTGCTGAGTGACAGACAGGAATGTTTGATATTGAGTTATGTCTTATTTAAGAGAGATGTGGGATAACTTTAAAATTAGCTTAGAAAGAAATGAAATTTAGTAATTGGGGTGGGATACAGAACCTAGCCTGCTGGTTGGCAGGCGGGGGTCATAACCATTAGGCGACAGGGGAGTGAGAAATCATATTGTAAGAAAAAAAAAAAAAAAGAAATTGAAACAAGGGGAAAAGAGTCCTTTAGTTATCGCTGAGTCCTTTTGGTATTGTAGTGCGAAGTTTGTGGATCCAGATTTTTTCTGCTCTCTTTCTTTGTCTTATTGTCCATGCGACAATACAGCCAATATGCAAGCAATTTTTATCGATCTGCGTTGAATTTATCTAGATCAGTAGTCAATCAGACTGGTATCGGTGCTCATCATCCCCTGCAGATGCATGGAGTAGCTTCAACATCTCCTCAAGCTTGACAGACAGTCCCTTCACCGATCTCAACAGGTGTTTGGACTGTCTTCCCGATGTTATCACTTCTGTCTCTGTTCCTCCTCAGATCGGGCTGAGATGTCACTGATCAGTCCTTGATCCGAGCCATCTTCTGATGGAATTCCGTCAGCCGAGTATCCATGAACCCGAGGTGCTGTTTTATATCGGCGCTTAGCGGTGGTACCAATCTGCCAGCAGCGGTTTTTCAATTCTCCGATAGATCAGGGCAATACCCAGGCCAATCAGTAGTATCCCTGCTATCAATGTCCAATAGATAAATAGATCCTCCCGTGTTCCAGGGACAGCGCTTCCAGGCATACCAGGCGCCAGGAGTCCCAAGCATCTCGGACATACCCCAGCGAATGTCCCCTCAGGGCAGAGTGGTTCTCCGGTGATTCTTTTCTTTGTGGGGAAAATTTTGTCCAATGCACTGAGTGACCAGTTAATAAGCTCCATCTCAAAAATATATCCCAAGAGTAGCAGAGCAGGGTGCTCAGGAAAGAAAATCACAAAAGGCGAGACGAGAGAAACAAAAAAAGCAAGCCAAGAGAGACAGTAGGAGCAGTCAGAAACACGTCTGCACTCCGTCTGCACACGTCTCTTGGGAATCAGATAAGGAGGAGAAAGATACAAACCCTTGTTCGGGTGGGGAGGAAGGCTTTGAGGCTGGATCAGACCCAAGGACCTGGGGTGGGGAGAGGTGTTGAGGAAGCGGAGAGGGGGGAAGAAGCGAGTGGGAGCGAGAGAGGCCAGTGTGGAATTTTGATATATCGGAGGAATCTTTTAGAATAGCCCCTTGAGCGTAAGCTATTGAAGAGAGGGTGGAAGTGGCTGTATGAAAGTCTTTGATATCTGAACAGATGCACGAAAAAGCGAATGATTTGAGATTTGATGATGCCTTTAAATGTGTGTTTTGATTTGTGAAGGAGAGCATGTGTGTCTGTTGGTTTGAAGTAGATCTGTGTTAACAGTGTTTTGTGTGTAGTGTTAGATGAGCGAAAAAAACTGTGGTGTCTAGAAAGTTGATATGTGTTGGATTTATTGTGTATTTAACTTTGATGGATGGATGATGGTTATTGAGGATGTGGATGAAGTCAGGAAATGTGGAGAGGATGATGGGGCCAGATGCCAAAATATCACCCCAAAACCTGAGGTAGAGTGTTGGTTGAAGGGGCATTTTTTAGGACTTCTCGCTCCCCACTACAAGCTCATGTACAGGTTAGCGTGGCGTAGGGGGGCGAATCTCTGGCCCATGGCTGTCCCATGTATCTGTAAATAAAATTGGTTATTGAATAGAAAATCATTATTGGTTAGGCATAAATGAATGAGGTCAAGTAGTTCAGAGTTGGGACGGTTTGGATCTGGGTTTCTGTTGAAAATGTTGCGTATTGTTTGTAAACCAAGTTCTGTGTCTATGTTTGTGTATAAGTTGTCAATGTCTATTGTGAACAGGAGAGATTGGGAGGGACAGCCATGGGTCTGATTAGTTGAATGAAGTGGTAAGTATCTTTGATATAGCTGGGGTGGTGGGTGGAGAGGGACCTAAAAGTGATCTATGTATTGAGAAATGTGGTATGTGGAACTATTGCAGTCTGAAACTATAGGTCTTCCGGGAGGAACCTCATTAAGAACGGTCCAGGTCTCAGGTTCTTTGTGTATTTTAGGTAGTAGATAAAGTAGCGGGGACTTGGGTTATCTGGTCCGGAGAAAAAAAAATCTTTGTTTGGCATTAATGAATTTTTTATTGTATAATGTGTGAATGATGTTCCTGAGTTGGTTTTGTGTATGTGGCTGAATGGTGTCCTCTAGTGGTTTATAGTAGGTGGGATTATTGAGTTGTGATTTGGCTTCTAATAGGTATTGTTGTCTGTCCATGATTATGACTTTGGATCCTTTATCTGCCGGTTTGAGAATAATATTAGGATTGGAGATGATTTCAGAAAGGGCCCTGCGTTATCAGGGATATCCCTGGGGCCGGAAGCGTTACAGGGCCCTATTATTCTGTTGAATAGTTTGGTGAGTGGGTGGAGTTGCTATGGTCTGGTTCCCAATGAGATGGATGTGTGAATAAGGAGGGTTGTCGATCAGGTTGGAGGTGGAAATAGTCTATGATTTTAAATTCGTCTATGGAAGTTATGTAGATCCCTGTTATGACTGAACTAGGACTTGAACCCAAATGCGACTCGATGGCAAAAGTACAAAGAAAACAATTTTATTCACAAAGTAACAACTGAAAATCACTCTAGGAGGTAACAAAGTAACAACTGAAAATCACTCATTTGAGGAGAAAAGGCAAATGTGCTAAACAAAGTAACAAAGAAAATCTAACAACAAGAACAGAGGTTATGATTAGGAAAAAGTAACAACAGAAATACACGACCTGACTTGGCAGGGAAACATGAACAAGGGCTGGTTGTCTGACAACATGACAAGACGAACTGGCACAGGACATGGGGAGACGCAGACTATATATACACACAGCAGGTAAGGGAACACAGGTGGAAACAATTAGAGAGGGAAACAATTACAACGGCGGGAAACAAGACAAAGACAGGAAGTAAAAACTAGACAAGATACATTAGGGCAGTGATTTCAAAATAAAACAAGAAGCCACAAGACAATAGAGACACCAGACAAAACATAACTTGACATAAATTTACAGACTATGACAGTACCCCCCCTCAAGGGACGGCTCCTGACGGACCAGGCAAGTCTGGGTGATGTCTGTAAAAGTCGAAATGAGATTAGGGTCCATGATAAAACTGGCAGGGACCCAGGGGCGTTCCTCAGGACCGTAGCCTTCCCAATCCACCAGGAACTGCCGGCCCCTACCTTTGTTGCGGACCGCCAGAAGAGACTTGAATCGTGGGCCGGACCCCGTCAACCATACGGGGGGAGGAGGGTTTGGATGGGGGAACCATAGGGCTTTCTTTAGCGGTTTAACCCGGCTAACGTGGAAGGTAGGGTGAACTCTCAGAGACCCGGGGCAGCCCATAAGCGAATGGAGGAGGGCCAATAACTTTGGAAATGGGGAATGGACCCATGAACCTGGGAGCCAGCTTCCTGGAAACAACATGAAGGGGTAAGTCCTTAGTGGAGAGCCAGACCTTCTGGCCAGGCTGGTAATCAGGGAGCAGGGCGTTTCCAGTCTGCTGCTTTCTTCATGCGGTCCACACTGCGCAGAAGGATCTTACGGGCGGCCGCCCGGATGCGATGTGGCAGCGCCGTACCATGGCGTGAGCTGACGGGACGGTGATCTCTTTCTCTGCCTCAGAGAAAACAGGAGGTTGATATCAAACACACATTTAAAAGGGAGACATACCAGTGGCGGCCGTGGGAAGGGAGTTGTGCATACTCCACCCACACCAACTTCTTACTCCAGGTAGTCGGGTTCTGTGAAACTAGGCAGCGGAGGCAGGTCTCTAACTCCTGGTTGGGAGCGTTCTGTCTAGCCATTGGATTCTGGGTGGTATCCCGAGGAGAGGCTGACAGTGGCTCCGAGGAGGTTACAGAACTCTTTCCAGAAGCGAGAGATGAACTGGGGCCCCGGTCTGAAACAATATCCTTGGGAAATCCATGGATCTGAAACACATGCATCATCATAATTTCAGCCGTTTCCTTGGCTGAGGGGTAACTTAGGCAGAGCAATGAAATGTGTCATTTTCGAAAATCTGTCCACCACTGTGAGAACAGTGGTGTTACCTCTGCTGAGACCCGGGAGCCCGTGGTGAAGTCAGAGAAATCTCCGACCAGGGCGAGTTGGAACAGGGAGAGGCTGCAGCAACCCCATCTGTGCTCTGGAGGAGGTCTTGTTGCAGGCGCAGACTGGGCAGGCCTCCACGTGCTCCACACTTCTTGCTCCATGGATGGCCACCAGAACCTCTGAGAAATGGCGTACATAGTTCTTTTTGATTCCTGGGTGGCAAGTGAGCAGTGAGGTATGAGCCCAATGAATTACCTGAGGTCGCATGCCAACAGGAACAAAACAAGCTTGACCCTCGGGCAACCTCTGGGTGTGGGTTCGCAGCATTAGCCTGCTTCACCTCAGTTTGTATTTGCCAAGTCACCGCTCCTACCTCCACGGTTTAGTGGAAGGATGGGCTCAGGATCCTTGGCAGCAGGCTCGGGGTCAAACACACGGGACAGGGTGTCAGGCTTGGTGTTCCGGGACCCCGGCCTGTAAAGACAACACAAAGTTAAAACGATTAAAAAACAGTGTTCATCTGGCTTGGCGGGAGTTAAGTCTTTTAGCTTTGCGGATATATTCCAAGTTCTTATGGTCTGTCCAGACAATGAAGGGGTGCTGCGCCCCCTCAAGCCAATGTCTCCATTCCTCTAGAGCAGATTTTACTGCTAACAGCTCACCGAGTTGCCGACATCGTAATTCCTCTCGGCGGTGAAAGCTTACGTGACAGAAAGGTACATGGGTGAAGCTTGTTGTCTTTTTCTGATCGTTGGGAGAGTACAGCTCCTACCCCATCATTTGAGGCATCTACTTCCACCACAAACTGCCGGCTGGGGTCAGGGACCCGTGAGGATGGGGCGGTGGTGAACCGCACCTTGAGCTGCTGGAAGGCCTCCTCGCTTGAGTAGACCACCGAAAGGGAGTCTGTGGAGAGGTCAGGGGTATGGAGAGGGGGCAGCTATGGCGCTGAAGTTTCTGATAAACCGCCTGTAAAAGTTAGCAAATCCCAAGAATTACTGAACCTTTTGCGGCTATCAGGTGTTGGCCACTGAGCCACAGCGCTAACTTTGGCGTGGGTCCATTTGTATCTTTCCAGGGCTATGATGAAGCCAAGGAATGATACAGAGTCGACATGAAACTTCGCTCTTTTCAGCTTTGACATAGAGTTGGTTTTCCAGCAACACGCTGGAGAACCTGACGACGTAAGCCAACATGTGAGTCCAAATCTGGAGAAAATTAAGATATCATCCAGATACACATAAACAAAGTGGTTCAGGAAGTCTCTTAGAACATCATTAATCATTCCCTGAAATACAGCAGGGCGTTAGTTAACCGAATGGCATCACCAGATATTCATAGTGACCACTTTGTGTGTTAAAACCCGTTTTCCATTTCGTCACCCTCCCTGATGCGAACTAGGTGGTAGGCATTTCTAAGATCTAGCTTAGTGAAGATCTTGGCCTGTTGGAGCTGGTCAAAAGCAGACGACATAAGGGGCAGAGGGTACGGTTCTTAACAGTGATGTCATTCAAGGTCCATAGTCTATGCAAGGGCGAAGAGACCCATCTTTTTTTTTCCACAAAAAGAACCCTGCCCGGCAGAGAGGTGAAGAAGGCGAATGAGGCCAGCTTTCAATGAGGATTCAATATAGTCATTCATGGCCTGCTTTTCCAGGGCCTGAGGAGAATACAGTCTGCCCTTGGGGAATAGGGGCTCCAGGTATTAACTCAATAGGGCATTCATATGACCTGTGAGGGGAAGGAGGCAGCCCTACTCTTGCTGAAAACTTCCCCCAAGTCATGATAACAGCTGGGAACCGTACTGAGATCAGGAGCCTCAAAATCAGTGACACAGTTCACAGGAGAACATTTATACAACCACTTTCACATCCCTCAGACCATTTTAAACCCTCCCCATACACCAGTCAATCTGAGGATTGTTTTTCTTTAACCAGGAATTCCGAGGATGAGGGAGTGATGGGTGGAATGAAATAAATGAAAACACATCAGTTCATGATGATCACCAATCACAAGCCTTAGAGGTTCAGTTTATGAGTCACATTAAAATTACAGTCCCATCCAGAGCACTGGCCTCCAATGGCTGGGATAACTGTTCAATGTTCAATTTAAGTCTTTCAGCCAGGTCCCAGTCCATGGAGGCTTTCATCCGCACCTGAGTCAATAAGTGCCCGAGTGAAACCCGTGAGTGTCGTGGTGCTTTACCTGGATCTCCGTTAAAAGGCACAGGGAGGGGAATTTAGGGAAGTGAAGCGGCTCACCAGAAACCTCCGTCTACTGGCGAGCCACCTCTTTTGCTGGACTGCGGCGAGGAGATGACCTAGTTGTCCGCAGTAAAAAACACCTGCCCTCCTATAGAGATCCAAGGGGGCTGTGCTATGCACAGCTTGCCCATTCATTCTGAACACATACACATACACACACAGTCAATATTGTGGAGTGTGGTAGCACCACTAATATTTCAGAAACACTGTACAGACACACACACACACAATAGTCAATACTGGGCCATTGACAGAGAATTACAGACACACACAGGACAGAAACTCAAGCACAGACATACACACACACAATAGTCAATACTGGGTTTATGCGACTAACCAGTAACTCAGACCTCAGGCACGAACAAACACACCCACAGTCAATATTATGCTCCAACACACAATGACAGAAGAATACAATTACACACACACACACAATAGTCAATACTGGGTTGTGTAAGCACAACCAGTATACTGAACCCACTCAGGCACACACAGACACACACACACAGACAGAAAGACATACACGCTGACACACACACACACACAAAGAGACACACACAGACAGTCACTCATATGGGTTTTAAACACAACCCACACAGACACCCACTCAGTACACACAGACAAACACACAAACACACACATTCAGACAAACACACACACACAATGAGTGTCACATGCTGGGTTTCTAGACAGCACACACACATTACAATAATGCTGCACAGTTTATGAAGCATTAACATTACTAGCGGTAATGCACTACTCACATTTCCCAAAGGGAAATTGTCTAGTTGTCTTCATATTGTTTTAGAAGCTCCCAGCATGCCACTGTGTATCACCGAGTCTTGTGTTGAAGTGCGTTTACCTCTGTGATAGAACATGGATCGGAGGAAACCTCCAGACCACACAAGGACTGAACGACAGTGAAAACTACTCATTCCAGTGGGTCAAGTTAATTCATTATTTCGTAGCAGAAATTCACCTGCCTTGGATTTATAACAGGTTAAACAGATTTGTATCAGAAATAATGGATGGCATCATTATCTCTGAAGAACACAATGTGGTGGGATAGAACAGGACAATATTTGTTTATAATTTGTTTACAACATTACATCAAATTAAACATATTGAACAAATCATTAAAGTGTGTTGAAGAAGTTGCTGCGAAGGTAAAGGAAAAAGCAAGGCGACGGATGAGAGAATCCAGTTCATATGTCCTCCTGACAGAAATGGAGGTTTATAGTGATCAGCAGTGGGACACACACTGTTGTGTCTTCACGGGTGAAGATATTATGTGAAGTGTCAGACTCTGTGTCCCAGACACAGGTGGAGGAGAATTCAGCTTCTCCATTTAATCCAACACTGGTATCCTGCACACATCAAACATTATCATTAACAGGGTATTAACACTACTGTGAACTGACAACTGCGTGTGGAGAAAGTGAATTGTTAATACACTGCAAGTGGTGTGGCTGATGTAAGGTGATTACAGACAGGTGAGCAGGAGCTCTGGAGGGGAAACCCAAAGTAGTCAGCCACACAGGCCTACACACACACACACACACACAAGAACACAGACAAACAGGGACAAACCAGAAACACTAGAGTTCCCAGAAACACGAGAAGGAGGAGAGACTGTCAAACCTAACATGACTTTGTTCCCGCTCTCCACTAAAAGATGGTGAAGAGAAAGTTTCTGTGCTGTTCATCCTATTGTTAAGTGATAAAAGCAAAATACATTTCAAATAGATAATTAGCAAATGTGAATCAGGCCCTTTCAATCTATACTGACTGATTAACAAAATGCACAGTTTTATCTGTTAAAATTAAATCTACAACAGTAAGTCTGCAAAACTGAAGAGTCTGAATACTTCCTGCAGCCACTGTATGTCCACTCGCCTTAAGAGCAGTGTTTCATCACTGCTTCCTCTTCTTCACATCCCACTGTGAAGCTCACAGCTGTTTAATGTCGATATATTTGAATCCTTCATTTAACAAGTGGAAGTTGTCCAGGCAGCTACACTGAACCAGACATAAGTCTAGTTTACTGGAGCCCTGTTCATGGCCAGAAATCCCAGTTCCAGCTTCATGAAAGTACAATGATATGAAGAGATGTCCCACTTCTTAAAATCCTCCACTGAGTCCATGAGATATCAGTATAATGTGAATTTAGATAGAAACACACAAATATACATTCTGAGTCACAGAACAATCTCATTTCAAGTTCTACAATCCTAAGTATGTGTGATGTGTTTCTTTGATCAATTACCATAGAGAAACCTGCCACTGCTTATCAAGCTTTTATTTAGAGGCCAGAACAGAGAGAGGAGTGTGAGAGAACAACTAGCTTATTTTGGAAAGTGTCACACAAGTTTCTTATTTAAATGGATTAATACTTTTCTTCTTCTTTTTCTGTTAAATGTTTTTTGTCATTGTGTAGCTGTTGATTTAAAGTGCAGTGTGTTTCATCTGCTTGAAATTAAATTCCTTTGATTCAATTTGGCCACAACAACACTTAACTTTGAGTCAAAGGGTGGCCTGTTTACTATAAAACAGAAAAAGTCCAGTGTGTAAAAGTTAAACAGATCTCAATAGTAGCAGTCTGAATTCATTGTCAATGTAAACAGGAAACAATCAGGACACATAAATCGTGATGGTGAAGCCAGCTGGTTTGAAAAGTCACATATTAGATAAATGGAGATCACCTGTGTGCAGCCAAAGGGCTTTCAAGGTGATTGTAGTATAAATACACCCACCTGCATCTGGAGGATCCAGCTTTTGAGTAGTGAGCAGAGAAACTCTCTCCACCATGAAGACAGAACAGCACTGAGTGTCTCTGAAGAAAATGGGATTGAAAAGCAGAAATCAGTGGCTGGATAGAAATTTTCCAAGTCCACTGAACTTCCAGAGAACAGTTAAATAATCCTTATGAATTGGAAGGAGTTTGACATGGTGAATGATGTATGTCTGTCTGGAGCAGGCTGCTCTAAAAACTGACATGTCCGAAGAAAACACGAGCAGCTCCAAACAGTTTCACCATGTTTGTACTTTCACACTTGATATTAGCTTTGGTTTTCTCTCTCTGTCTCGTCCTTTTAACAACCTCCTGCAGCAGGAGTCACATTAATTGTCATCTGATGACCCTTCCTTGTTTATTGAAACCAGAAAAAATGAGGGTATTGTGGTTCCAGTGCTGACTGATAAACTAAAAGGTTGCATTCAGAATAAAACAGTTCAATATCATTTTGGAGGTTAAAAGCATCAGAGGTTGAATGAAAGGAATTTGTCCTGACTGACAGCAGCAGGTCTGACATATGGAGAAAGATTATCTCAGGCAGAGATTTTTATTGATAAGGGAGATAAAATGTGCACAGGTGCATTAACCAGAGGATCTCACAGTCTTCTCTGTGTATCAGATCATCTATGGTGTCATGTACTTCAGGAAATGATTTAGTGTTTGAAGGTGTTCCTTTGGAAACATGAGTCAGAAAATCAGTTCTGAATCTGACCCTCTGAAGTACAGAGATAAATCTCTGTCAAGTGGAGTTAACCGAGCCTTCAGCCACTTTGTCCTCAGGATGCTGACCACTGTCATTATCTCCATTCTGTTTCTGACTTTCTTGCCTTCTATTCTAAACTATAAAAGTACTAAGTAAAAGCTGATTCCAACAAAGCTGCTAGATTCAAAAGATCATTCCTGAAAAATTTTACAATATACTTCACAACTATAAATGTTTGAACCTATATTATCAATTTCTTATAAGTTATATTGTCATTAAAGACTTATTTAATATACATTCATGACCCTGGCCAGCAAAGGCAGACACCTCATGTGTTTTATTCATCCCCTAATAATGTGCTGTATTTGGTCATTATGGTCTTTTTTTTTTTTTTTGAATGTTGCCTTACAGCTGATATTTTTTACCTTATGTGTTAATATTGAAAAAAAAAAAGCTGAATCAACCCCTTTGTTTTCAGAGAAGAACATTTTCTCCTGAACACATTTGTTTGAGGCTGAGAGGAATTTCTTGACCTGCAGCTGATATGCCTTGTGTTTATATTATATTGAGTGTCGAGTACAGTATGTCACGACTGAAGTAAGAGCGGAAGCCAAAAGCATGACTCCAGGGCAGAATCAAAAATAAAGTCTTTGTCGTAAGTAGCAAATAAATCACCCAAACAGGAAAAGCCTTAAGAAATAAAATACCAAAGAAGAACATAAAATCACTCAAGCAGAAACACAAAATCACTCTGGGAAAAACAACAAGCTCAAACAAGACAGGGCAGCAAGGCAAAGATCAAATAAACAAAAGAACACAAAACCTGACAAGAAGAGCACTGACGAGAATAACACACGTTCCCTTGACGAGAGACAAAACTGAACTGGCACAGAACAAAAGGGAGACAGACAATATATAGACACAGGGTAATGGGAAACAGGTGGAAACTAGTGATGGGTAGATGAGGTGTCATGAAGGCGTTTCGACACATTGCAACACTGTATTGATCCTGTGTCAATACTATATCACTGAATACTGACACCTGCTGGACCTTAAAATCCCCTACAGGCAACCTAAGTTGTGAAAAGACTCAACTGACTGATTTGATGAGAGCTATTATATACAATAATGTGAACTTGTATCATAATGTGAAAATCTAAGTGGGCGTGTTGTGAATGAGGGCGCTTGGACTGGGACTTTAATTGGTTTTAATGTTTTGAAATTGGAGTCCTGTTATGCTTTTTTGATACAACTATCAGCTGTAGAAAACACCAGCTCACCACGGCACAGATGAGGCTGGAGTGCAGAAATTGTAAAGGAAAGCGAGCGTTTGGATAGATTGTCTTTGGTTTGTCCCAGTATCTCACAGTATCCTGGGACCTGGCAATATCACCCCTCTACCAGGTATCTCTGCACACCTCCTGGGATGGCATCAGCTGTGGCATTTTGGTCTGCCTACTTACTTGATGCCGAGATGTTGCCAAGGTTATCTAAAAAAACAACAAATTGGCATTTTAGTACATGATTTCCAAACAACAACTAACAAATAATGCTGAATAACATGCCTGAAGTGATTTGCAGGCAGCTATTTGTAAGATGGTCCCGGCTGGGGCTTATTTGTCACGTCGATTACAGATGCACATTCTGACACCAGTCTACTGATGGCCTCATTGCACTTGAGTCTTAGTATTTGCTAGGGTCAACACACTTAATGACTCAGATTGCGACAGTATCTCTGTGACTTGGCCTTCCAGGTGTTCATGTAGGTGTATGACTGCCTGTGTGCAAGAGTGAAGCAATGCAGCTCTGATGCAGAGCATTTTCATCATTGGGATGATACTGACCCTGTTTTCATCTCTCTTGGGACAACTCCGCAAAGCGATGGAAAAGACAAGCACAAGAGTGTCTCTTATGATTCTCATCGGCCTTAAGTGGAGTCAAATCTGTTTTAGAGGCCAGAGATACCCCCACACTGGTTCCCTCTCATCATGTAGCCTTGACAGCATTTCATATGTGCTGTTCAGCGTGTTGGCACCTCATTGATAAGTTTGGGATTGGTCATCCCAAAATAGGACAGAGTAGAATTAGGTAAAGATTAACTCAGCTACTCTAAATCTTCCCTTACTCACCTGTAGGGCTGAGCGATTTTAGGAAAAAAGATCTAATTGCATTTTCTGGCAGATATTACGATTTTTGATTTGATTCACTATTTTCTTTAAATCAAGCTTCAGTGCAATATTCACAGTGTACAGTAACATTTACAAACATGACAAAAATGACATCAACCTGAATTAAAACATTAAATGCCATTAGCAGATACTCTAATGAACTAAAGAGCACCTTTGACTGTCTTAACTTAAGTAGTGCAAAAAAGTCCTTGTGTTAAATTAAATAAAATAAACAATTCAAAAAAAAGTTAAATATCATTTAAAATAAAATTCAACAATTGCAAATGATCTTGCCCAACGGCCTTACACTCCATTATGAAAGGTATAGGTCAAAGTCAGTCTTTTTATAGCTCAAAGACTAGCTTATCAACATCTATAGCAGCAGTTAAAGTGCTTTATTCAACCCTATTAAACCCTGGACTTTCTTTTACACTCAGTGAAGCTGAAAAGTGATGGTAATGAAAAGACTCTTTATAAAATAAAATTACCTGTTTCTTCCTTCTGAAAAATGTCAGACATTAAAATAGGTGAGTCATTCATTTTATAGCTCAGCAGCAACCAAATCTTACGTCGAATTTCTGACCCCAATGACAGACACTTTCTCTGTCCGGGCAATATTCTACCTGTTCGGTGTGGTCTGGTGGAAAGTATGCTGTCTGCAGGCAGCGACTTTTCAACTCAGATTTGTCATTTCTGAAATGCAGTCAGACCGCTAAGATCTGGCTCCGTCATTCTGCTTGACTACATATCAGTAGTTGTGGCATAATAGTCGACATTTTTCAGCTCTGTTAACCGTTTTTCTTTACCTCAGCGTACAGCAGTGGGGATGGCAACCTGGCTGAAGTAGGTGTGGAGAGGCTTTCATCATGCACTTTCAAATCATGCAAAAGCCTGTGGTGATTTTTTAAGTGCTGTGCGTATTTCACGCTAGATGTTGCAACTTTAGTGCAATAGGTTTTACACATTATCTGTTTCGGTGCGCGTCTGCAACCTCAAACCGGAATGCCCCAAATGGCCGTGCTGTTTTCTTTGGGGATGAAATCCTGTAACTCAGCTTCTGGTCCATTTCCAGAAATTAGGAGCAGGGCAGCACTGATTGGCATGACCTGTGGAGGAGCAGGCATGCTGCCAACTGCAGTTAGTGAGCTTGGCTTGAGTGGGGAGACAAAGCTTGCGCAGCATGTGTGAAGCCAGATCCTGGGTCAGACAGGAGCACTGCAAAAAACCTGGCTTGATGATCACATGATTGCGTTGTCTGAAATCGCCAATTCCGGTCAGAAAACATTAAATCATTCAGCCCTGTCACCTGTAGATATGGGATAAGCCATGTCCTAGTGTCAGCACTTTGGCTGCTAATGACAGAAATTAAAATAACAGTCATGTGGACAAATGTTAATACTTTTAAAAATACTACCTTTTCTTTTGGTCCTTATTGACCTTGACTATGTCAAATTTATTCTCAAAGTTAATTGAGATCAAATTATTCAAATTATGCTGCTCCTGTTATTTCTTTGAAACTGTGTACAAGCTCAGACGCATGTTTTGGAACAGCTTATCTGCAGTTCAAACTTTTCCTGAAGTAGTAAACTCAAGCAGCATGACATGTTGCCTCTACCTAACCAGATCGCATCTCTTGGTCCTTTAATTAGAAGTATGTGTATACCATTTGAGCTAAGCACAGTTATTTTAAGCAGTGGGTTTCAATTTTAAGAAAATGTCTGTAAATCACTTGCAAACCATAATCAGTTCCTTGAATGTATCAAAATCAAACAGGTATTGAACGTGTTTTGCCAGGGAAAGAGAATGGGGCCCTCTCAGCTATCAATATTGATCATGTTAAGAGAAAAGTCAAGATTTTTCAGACACTTAAGGGTCATGCAATCTATTTGTCTCAGTGAAATGGTACATCATCAATGGCAATAAATTATCATGTATATGATGTACTTATTATACATTAACTATGATATGATATATGATTCTCTATTGTTGCTTTTGAGTACCAGCGTTATAGGACATTGAATTTAGTCAGACTTTGCTGCATATGGTGGCAGGTCCACTGTTGCTCAGGCTACAGAGTGTACATGAACTCATTAACTACTGTTTCCTTTTTTCAGTTAGAACACTAGTCTTTGATATTGTACTTACAGAAGTAGACATTAATATGGCTAATAAGTGATGCATTGATGTGTTGGGTGATCAAGTTTGCGTGTTTCAGCCTGTTAACAAACACTGCTCATCAAAAATGCTGTGGACTGTATGATGAGCTGTGGTTAAGGAATTGTATCATTTCTTTTTCTTCTTTCACAGTTTGAACATGCTTGAAGTCAGGCAATAGTTTTTTGTTTGACTCTTGGATCAAGCAACAAGTTTGTGTTGCTTTGAATCTTAAAATAAGATTTATTTTGATGAGACTTTGGGTAAGAAATTAATGGATCTCATTTTAACACATATTTCCCCCCCTTTTTTTTTTTTTTTTTTTAGATTTCCTGTTTATTTGGGACAAAAAGATCAGGTTATTAACTTAATTTAAGATTATAGTGTAAGTTGAAAACCAAATAAAAATTATCTCTTAAAAACAAGTTAGAACTATCTCCTACTATAAATCTATGTTTTGTTTTGTTTTATCTTGGTAAGAACCAAATCATTTGCGGATTCACCTGCTGTCCTGCTCTCCTGTTTCTCTGTCCTTTGTCACCTCCGAGGTTGTCCTCTGTTCCTTGGATTCACTTTCATTTATTCACCCCAAGTAGAACTTCAAAGTTTGAAGTTTTTGGACTTGAGCTTTGAAGTTTTCACCTTCTTGGACGATTTAGTTGTTTTAAGTTTTGTTTCTGGCCTTGGACTTTGATCCAGTGAGTTTAATAAAAGAGGACTTTAACTGACTGACTGACTGTCTTTGCGTCGTCTTGGGTTTCCATAATGAGAGGAGGCCCCCTTAGTGTTCTGTACAGTTGGGACTGTAACAGGTCCGTCTTGACCTCTCATTTCATGTTTACACTGTTTAAATATATGACACTTATGGACAAAATATCATCTGAGAAAGGATTTTAAGATGAATGCTATTGTCGGTATATACAACAAGAATTGGGTGCACACATCAAATATGATACTCAGTAAGTTTAAAAAAAAAAAAAAAAGATAAGTTAAGTCCAATCAAGATTCTCAGTCATTCAACATGTAAACAATCCTATCACGTATGTCAAAAACAAAGTGCTGCAGAGTATGCTGGTCATAAATGATTTCATATTTAAAATAAAGTGACTGGGGAAGAAAGAATAAATTAACAATCCTTAAAATTGTACCAAACAATCAAATGTACGTAATGGATTGGTTATGGGTTTTTATTTCAGAGATGAGTTGGGTATGGTTATGGCTTCCAGGATAAAAAGCCATTTCAGCAGTCTTGTGGTTGGTGTTTTGATGGATCTGTACCTACCATTTTCCTGAGGGGCTGAAACAAAGTGTGGAGGCGGGGGTGAAGTCAAACATGACAAAAACAGGCAAGATTTCAGAATCAAAGCTGACAGAAGATAGTGACATAAAGAAGGATCATCTAAGGTTCCCCTTTAACAAACATTCTGTCTACAGATGCAATTATTTAGATTCTTGCTGCCATTTATTTTTAAACTCACAGAATCTTTATCAAAACCATGTTTAGTTCTAAAAGTTCAAAATGACTTTAAGTATATTGTAGTGTTACTTATGATTTACAATAAATGACTATATAACTATATTAGTTATAAAGGTTGTTTCCTTGTTTGTCCTCAGTTAGAATCTCATGACTGGATTTAAAATTTCATTTGGAAATTTACTGTTTAATAACTTCAGTGTCTCACTATGAGAATCCCCACTCACTCGTCTCCTGTCACCACTGACACAGCAGATAAATACTTTGAAAGGAGTGAGTATTTGAAAGTTACTTTGCTGCCCGTGTGTGTGTGTGTGTGTGTGTGTGTGTGTGTGTGTGTGTGTCTGTGTCTGCTTGCTAGCTAATGAACTGGGAGGAAAATGGGACTAGCAAGTAGGTGGGGGTCAAACTCTGGTCTGCTGAGTGACAGACAGGAATGTTTGATATTGAGTTATGTCTTATTTAGAGAGATGTGGGATAACTGAAATTAGCTTAGAAAGAAATGAAATTTAGTAATTGGGGGGTGGGATACGGAACCTAGCCTGCTGGTTGGCAGGCGGGGTCCCTTAGCCGATGGCGACAGGGTGAGAGAAATGTATTGTAAGAAAAAAAAAAAAAGAAAAGTGAAACAAGGGGAAGAGTCCTTTGTAGTTATCGCTAGGTCCTTTTTGGTATTGTAATTAAGTTTGTGGATCCAAAGATTTTTTCTGCTCTCTTTCTTTGTCTTATTGTCCATCTTTGACAATACATGTCTGCAAACAGCAATTTTGTCGATCTCGTTGAATTTATCTAGATCGTAGTCAATCAGACTGGTATAGTTACTCATCATCCCCTGCAGATGCATGGGCGGCTGTATCTCCCCTCCAAAGCTTGACAGACGGTCCCTTCACGATCTCAACAGAGTGTTGGGACTGTCTTCCGATATTATCCGCCGTCTGTTCCTCCTCCAGGTCGGGCTGAGATGTCACAATCGATCCTTGATCCGAACCATCTTCTGATGGAATTCCGTCCAGCAAAATATCCATGAACCCGAGTGCTGTTTATATCCAGCGCTTAGCGGTAGTACTTAATCTGCCAGCGGTTTTCCAATTCTCGATAGATCGAGGGCAATACCCAGAGCCAATCAGTAGTATCCTGCAGCAATGTCCAATAGATAAATAGATCCTCCACGTGTTCCAGGGATAGCGCTTCCAGGCATACCAGGCATGGGAGTCCCAAACATCCGGACATACCCATGGCGAATGTCCCCTCAGGCAAGTGGTTCTCCCGGTGATTCTTTTTCTTTGTGGGAAAATTTTGTCCAATGCACTGAGTGACCAGTTAATAAGCTCCATCTCAAAATATATCCCAAAATTAGCAAAACGGTGCTCAGGAAAGAAAATCACAAAGGCAGTGAGAGAAACAAAAGCAAGTAAAGAGACAGTGAACTGATCAAGGCTGCGTCTGCACTCCGTCTGCGTCTCTGAGGAATCAGATAAGGAGGAAAGATACAAACCCTTGTTAGGGTAGGGGGAGGAAGGCTTTGAGGCTGGATCAGACCCAAGGACCTGGGGTGGGGAGGGTGTTGAGGAAGCGGAGAGGGTGGGGAAAGAAGCGGTGGGGCGAAGAGAGGCCAGTGGTACGATATATCGGAGGAATCTTTTAGAATAACCCCTTGAGCGTAAGCTATTGAAGAGGGGTGGAAGTGGCTGTATAAGTCTTTGATATCTGAACAGATCACGAAAAAAGCGAATGGTTGAGATTTGATGATGCCTTTAAATGTGTGTTTTGATTTGTGAAGAAGGGAGAGCATGTGTGTCTGTTGGTTTGAAGTGAATCCTGTGTTAACAGTGTTTTGTGTGTAGTGTTAGATGAGCGAAAAAACTGTGGTGTCTAGAAAGTTGATGTGTGTTGGATTTGTGTGTTAACTTTGATGGATGGATATTAGTTGAGGATGTGGATGGAATCAGGAAATGTGTGGAGGATGATAGGGGCCAGATGCCAAAATATCACCCTAAAACCTGAGTAGAGTGTTGGTTGAAGGGGGCATTTTTTTAGGACTTCTAAACTCCCTTTTCGGCTCATGTAGACAGCGTGGGGAGGCGAATCTCAGCCCTGTAAAGCTGTCATGTATCTGTAAATAAAATTAGTTATTGAATAGAAAATCATTATTGGATTGGCATAAATGAATGAGGTCAAGTAGTTCAGGATTGGGACGGTTTGGATCTGGGTTTCTGTTGAAAATGTTCGCGTGTTGTTTAAACCAAGTTCTGTGTCCTATGTTTGTGTATGATTGTCAATGTCTAACTGTGAACAGGAGGAGAGATTGGAGGGACGCCATGGGTCTGAATTAGTTGAATGAAGTAGTAAGCTATCTTTGATATAGCTGGGGTGAGGTGGGTGGAGGGACCTAAAAGTGATCTATGTATTGAGAAATGGTATGTGAACTATTGCAGTCACAAACTATAGGTCTTCGGAGGAACCTGTTAAAGGCGGTCCAGGTCTGGAGTTCTTTGTGTATTTTAGGTAGTAGATAAAAGTAAGCGGGGGACTTGGGTTGCTTTCTGGTCCGGAGAAAAAATCTTTTGTTTGGCATTAATGAATTTTTATTATAATGTGTGAATGATGTTCCTGATTGGTTTTTGTATGTGGCTGAATAGTGTCCCTCTAGTAGGGTTTTATAGTAGGTGGGATTAATGAGTTACGTGATTTGGCTTCTAATAGGTATTGTTGTCTGTCCATGATTATGACTTTGGATCCTTTATCTGCGGTTTTTGAGAATAATATTAGGATTAGACGATTTAGAAAGGGCCCTCACGTTTATCAGGATATCCCCTGGGGGCAGGAAGCGTTGCGAGGCCTATTATTCTGTTGAATAGTTTGGTGAGTGGGTGGGTTGCTATGGTCTGGTTCCCAATGAGGATGGATGTGTGAATAAGGAGGTTGTCGATCAGGTTGGAGGTGGAAATAGTCTATGATTTAGAGTCGTCTATGGAAGTTATGTAGATCCTATTATGATGAACTGAGACTTAGACTGGTACACGACTTCGATGGCAAAGTACCGTAATTTTATTCTAAGTAACAACTGAAAATCACTCTAGGAGGTAACAAAGTAACAACTGAAAATCACTCATTTGAGGAGAAAAGGCGAAATGTGCTAAACAGTAACAAGAAAATCTGCTGCTGAGAACAGAGGTTATGATTAGGAAAAAGTAACAGCAGAAATACGACCTGACTTGTGAGGGAAACATGAACAAGGGCTGGTTGTCTGACAACGCCTGACAGACGAACTGGCACAGGACATGGGAGGCATGAACTATATATACACACAGCAGGTAAGGGAACACAGAGTGGAAACAATTAGAGGCGGGGAAACAATTACAACGAAGGAAACAAGACAAAGACAGGGTAAAACTAGGCAAAGATACAATGGGGCAGTGATTTAAATAAAACAAACCACCAAGACAATAGAGACACACCAGACAAAAACATAACCCGACATAGAATTTACAGACTATGACAGTACCCCCCCTCTCAAGGGAATGACGGCTCCTGACGGACCAGAGCAAGTCTAGGTGATGTCTGTAAAAAGTCGAAATAAGATTAGGGTCCATGATAAAACTGGCAGGGGACCCAGGAGGCGTTCCTCAGGACCCGTAGCCTTCCCAATCCTGGAACTGCCGGCCCCTACCTTTGTGCGGACGCCAGAAGAGAGACTTGAATACGTGGGCGGTTCCGTCAACCCATACGGGGGGAGGAGGGGATTTGGATAGAGACCATAGAGGGCTTTCTTTAGCGGTTTAACCCGGCTAACGTGGAAAACAGGGTGACTCTCAGGGCAGGCAGCACATAAAGCGAATGGAGGAGGGCCAATAACTTTGGAAATGGGGAATGGACCCATGAACAGGAGCCAGCTTCCTGGAAACAACATGAGGGGTAAGTCCTTAGTGGAGGCCAGACCTTCTGGCCAGGCTGAAGTGTCGGAGCAGAGGCATTTCCAGTCTGCTGCTTTCTTCATCACGGTCCCACCTGCGCAGAAGGATCTTCTGGGCGCCCGGATGCAGTGTAGCGCCGTACCATGTGAAGCTGACAGGTTGATTGATCTCTTTCTCTGCCTCAGAGAAAACAGGAGTTGATATCCAAACACACATTTAAAGGAGACATACCAGTGGCGGCCGTGGGAAGGAGTTGTGTGCATACTCACCCACACCAACTTCTTACTCAGGTAGTCGGGTTCTGTGAAACTAGGCAGCAGGCTGGGTCTCTAACTCCCTGTTGGGAGCGTTCTGTCTATGCATTGGATTCTAGGTGGTATCCAGGAGAGGCTGACAGTGGCTCCGAGGAGGTTAAGACTCTTTCCAAGCAGAGATGAACTGGGGCCCCGGTCTGAAACAATATCCTTGGGAAATCCATGGATCACGAAGGCTTATGCATCATCATAATTTCAGCCCGTTTCCTTGGCTGAGAGTAATAGGCAGAAACAATGAAATGTGTCATTTTAATCTGTCCTACTGTGAGAACAGTGGGTGTTACCTCTTGAACCGGGGAGCCCGTGGCAGAAGTCCAAATCTTCCGACCAAGGGCGAGTTGGAACAGGAGAGAGGCTGCAGCAACCCCATCTGTGCTCTGGAGGAGGAGGATGTATTACAGGCATGACTGGGCAGGCCTCACGTGCTCCCTGCTTGCTCCGCGGATGGCCTGGGAACCTCTGAAATGGCGTGCATAGTTCTTTTGATTCCTGGGTAGCAGTGAGCAGTAGAGTGTGAGCCCAATGTGGGTACCTGGTGGCATGCCAGCAAGGAACAAACAAGCGACCTCCGGGCAACCTCACAGGTGTCGGGTTACGCAGCCATGCTTCTGCCTCAGTTTATTTGCCAAGTCACGCTCTACCTCCACGGTTTGGTGGAAGGATGAGCTCCAGGATCATGGCAGCAGGCTGGGGTCAAACACACGGGACAGGGTGTCAGGCTTGGTGTTCGGGACCCAGGCGGCCTGTGGAACAGCACCTAGATTAAAGCGATTAAAAAACAGTGTTCATCTGGCTTAGCGGGAGTTAAGTCTTTAGCTTTGCAGATATATTCAAGTTCTTATGGTCTGTCCAGACAATGAAGGTCTTTCGCCCTCGTAATCATCTCCATTCCTCTAGAGCGATTTTACTGCTAACAGCTCACGGTTGCGACATGGCCATTCCTCTCGGCCGGGTGAAAACTTCACGTGACAGAAAGGTACATGGGTGAAGCTTGCTCTTTTTCTGATCGTTGGGAGAGTAGCTCCTACCCATGTTTGAGGCATCTACTTCCACCACAAACTGCCGGCTGGGGTCCCAGGAACCGTGAGGATAGAGGCGGTGGTGAACCGCTGCCAGGCTGCTGGAAGGCCTCCTCCTTGAGAGTAGACCACGAAGGAGTCTGTGGAAGGTCAGGGTATGGAGAGGGCAGCTATGGCGCTGAAGTTTCTGATAAACCGCCTGTAAAAGTTAGCAAGTCAAGAATTACTGAACCTTTTTAGGCTATCAGGTGTTGGCCACTGAGCCACAGCGCTAACTGGGTCCATTGTATCTTTCAGAATATGATGAAGCCAAGGGAATGATACAGAATTAAACATCAAACTTCGCTCTTTTTCAGCTTTGACATGGGTTGGTTTTCCAGCAACGCTGGAGAGAACCTGACGTCACGTGGCCCAACATGTAGTCCAAATCTGGAGAGAAAATTAGATATCATCAGATACATAAACAAAGTGGTTCAGGAAGTCTCTTAGAACATCATTAATCATTCCCTGAAATACAGCAGGAGGCGTTAGTTAACCCGAATGGCATCACCAGATATTCATAGTAGCCACTTTGTGTGTGGCTAAAACCCGTTTTCCATTCGTCTCACCCTCCCTGATCTGAACTAGGTGGTAGGCATTTCTAGATCTAGCTTAGTGAAGATCTTGGCCTGTTGGAGCTAGTCAAAGCAGGCGACATAGGGGCAGAAGTGCAGTTCTTAACAGTGATGTCATTAAGGTCCATAGTCCAACCACAGGGCGAAGAGACCCATCTTTTTTTTCCACAAAAAGAACCCTGCTGACAGAGAGGTGAAGAGATGAGGCCAGCTTTCAATGAAAGGATTCAATATAGTCATTCATGGCCTGCTTTCAGAAGTTGAGAGGGAATACAGTCTGCCTTAGGAATAGGGGCTCCAGGTATTAACTCAATAGGGCATTCATATGACCTGTGTGAGGGGAAGGGGAGGCAGCCCTACTCTTGCTGTTTCCCCAAGTCATGATAACAACTGGGGTCGTACTGAGATCAGGAGCCTCAAAATCAGTGACACAGTTCACAGGGAGGCTGTTGCTTCTAGCCACTTTCACATCCTCAGACCATTTTAAAACCCTCCCATACACCCAGTCAATCTGAGGATTGTGTTTTCTTAACAAGAATTCCGAGGATGAGGGAGTGATGGTGTGGATAAATAAATGAAAACACATCAGTTCATGATGATCACCAATCACAAGCATAGAGTTCAGTTTTGAGTCACATTAAAAATTACAGTCCCATCCAGAGCACTGGCCTCAGCTGGCTGGGATAACTTTGTTCAATGTTCGAATTTAAGTCTTTCAGCCAGGTCCCCCAGTCCGAGGCTTTCATCCGCACCTGAGTCGTAAGTGCCCAGGTGAAACCCGTGATGTCGTGGTGCTTTTACCTGCGGATCACGTTAAAAGGCACGGGAGGAATTTGAGGGAGGTAAAACGGCTCTGAAAACCTCCCGTCACTAGTGAGAACCACCTCTTTTGCTGGACACTGACGGGGAGATGACCTAGTTATCATAATCAAAACACTTTTCGTGGTGGGAAAAATGGGGAACTGCCCATCATTTTCCAGAAGTTTCTATAGTAATTGTCATTATTCTGTATTTGGGACAGGGGGGGTTAGGAATTGAGGGACTGTCTTGTTTTCCTGCTCTTTTTAATAAATTTTAATTCCCTCTTATTATGATATTGGTTGTAACTCATTTTCCAAACCCTGTCATTTCCCCTGTATTTTTGCACCTGTTGATCCATTTGTTTTCCTTTTCTTCTCCCCCTCTCACTAAACCAAACTAAATACACTAAACTGAAAAATTTTAAAAAAGAAACCTTTTGTTGAAACATAATGTGGCTAGATGTTCAGAAAAAGATTTTCGAAAAATGAGGTTAAGTTTTTTTAAACAGCAGGGGGGGGCAATTTGTTCAAGTCCACTCTTGGTTGGTTTTTAATTTACAGCTTTTAACAATACACAAAGGGGGAAAACTTCACCCGAACCCTTTGGGTTTTGTGACTCAGGTCAAGGTGTCCGGACTGGGGACGGGGAGGGGGGAGGGACAAAGGCCATGCTTCTTTTGAGGGGGGTTACAGCCCCCCATCTGAAGAAAAAAAAAAAAAGCCTAAACATTTTTTTGAAAGGACAATAAAAAGGAAAAAACTCTATTTTTTCTCAGCTCAAAAAAACAAAGCCCTCTTTTGAAAATGGGCCCAAAACATCAACAGATTTGTTCAGTAAAGGGGGAAATTGTTTTATCCCCCCTCAACCAATGGGGGAGTTTCTATATATATCTTTCTTGGCTCGGGTTCAAATCTTAAAAGCGCTTTGAGACCCAGGCCGCCCCGAGAAAGATTGGCACAGGACAAAAAAAACTCCTTTTAAAGGAAGAAACGGAAAACCCCCAAAATATTGGACCACCTGCTGATGGCTCTGGGTAAAAGGAAAAAAAGAGGATAATGGACAGCGGGGAATGGAAGGGAAAAGGGAAATGCAGCATATAAAACTTTATAAACAGGGTTTATGAACAATGTTAGGGGGCCAACATTAGATTACAGAAAAATGGTTTGGCCAGCAATTACGTTATGATAGAAAAAAAGGGAAAAGCAAAAGCTGTCTGATTGGAAATTTTACATTCCCGAAAATATTAATCAAAATTTTAAATGGGGGAAACAAAAATTTGGGTTGAAATGGATAATTTGCAAAAACAGCAGCAGGTGGGGGAAAGGGCCCACAGACAGAGAACAGAGCCTGAAGAAAACCCTGCAAAGGAGAAAAAAGAAAACGAGAGAAACGGGCACAGGACTCGGAGAGGGACAGAGTTAAAATGGAAAAAGGTAAAATGTGAGGGGTTGAGGAGAAAAAGAGAAGAGGTGCAGAGGATCAGGGGGAAGTCCCCACACCCTGGGCCTTTGGGCATAACTAGGGAGGGGTGTTGCCGGGGCCCAAACCTACGGGGGCTATATCCAAATTTGAACAGTGTCTTAAAAATATTTGACAATGGGGTTTATAAAAAACAAAAATTTAAATTCATAAATTATAACTTTTCAGAAAAAAAGGTTTTCCTTTTTTAAAAAGAGGGTTCGGTTTCCTAAACCCCAAACTGGCAGTTTTCCCAAGGGAGAGGCCTGATATAAATTTTCGGCCTCCCATTCACAGAAAAACTAAGAAAACCGGCATTCTGGGGAAGTAACCCAGGGGGATGATTGGTGCTGTCAGCTCTTTGAATTGAAGGGGCCATTGAGGGGTTATATTGAGACAAGGGGTTTTTAAATCAATTTGGGTTTTAGGGGAATGTAGAAATTTAAACATATGTCTTCTTCCAATTCCAGTTTCTTCCCAATTTTGGATCAGGGGGGTATTTTAACTAGGCGAACCCCAAAAGCAGGGGAAAGCAAAAGAAAAAGTTTTTTTCAAAGTAACAACTGAAAATCACTCTGGGGGGTACAAAGGAAAACGAAAAACACTCATTTGAGGAGAAAAGGCAAATGTCTAAAAAAGTAAAAAGAAAACAAAAAAGAACAGGGGATTGGATAAAAAAAAAAAACAGAAATACACAACCTGACGAGGGGAAAAGAAAAATGGTTTCGACAACAAAAAACCCCAACTACAGGACATGGGGAACGGATTATACACAACAGGTAAAAGGAAAAGGTGGAAAAAAAGGGGGAAACAATTACGGGAAAAAAGACAAAGACAGGGGGTGAAACTAGACAAGAACATTAGGGGCCCCATTTAAATAAAAAAAGCCAAAGACAATATGACACCCAAAAAAAACATAACTTGACATAAATTTAAACTATGAAGGGGGCTTTTTAAAGGGTTATGGACATCCTGATAATAAAAATTACAGTAGTCCGCCAGGGGAAAAAAAATGCAAAAAGCACTGGGAACGGGTTTTTGGGGTTTTTTTTTTCAGCATCACTTTGGGCGAATGTTCCAATCTTCGTTTATTAAAGGGGAAAAGGGGCCCAAAAAATGTTTTTTATTTGGGTTAAAAAGGGCAAATCCCCGATCAAAATAACTCCAAAGGCCTCCTGTTACTGGGCTAAATTTAAAGCCATCCAGGTAACTATATGATTAGATAAAATTTTTTTAAGTGTTTGGGGAAAAAAAACAATAACCCATTTTTTCTGAATTCGAAGAAGAAGAAAATTAAGGTCATCCCGGTTTTTTGTTTTGGGAAACATCCTTTTAAGATGGCCCAAACTGTTTTTCTCTTTTAATTAAAAATATAGCTTATCATCTGATAGCAAAAAATTTTTTTCCATGCTTCCCGATAACATTGCCCCAGGAAAGTAAAGGGGCAAAAGCAAAAGAACCCTGTGGTTTTCCCAAGGGTAACTTTTATAAATGGAGGAATTATATTTGGAAAAAACTGGGAAATTTTTCTGATAGATATGTTTTAAAAACCCAACCTTAATGTTCCGTTTAAACCCAAAACATGTTCCCCCTTTCCCAAAAGGATCCATGATCAAATGTCAAATACAGGACAAATCTGGAAAAGGGCAAATATGAAGGTCCATTGTCTGAAAAGGTTCGAGAAAGGGCATTAACAACTTTCCCAAATGCTTAATTTTACTTTTTTGTACTAAATCCCGACTGGGAAAAACTTCAAACCAAAAATGTTCCTATGTTTTTCCCCAAAATTTCAACAATTTTTTTTCAATAATTTTAAAGAAAAAGGGGGGGTTTGGGTAAGGTTTTATAGTTTTTCTGTAGCAGGGTCAAAAGGTTTTCAAAAGGGGTTTTTTCTTTTTTTAGTAAAAGCCCCGTGGGGAAATAAACCCGCCCAAAAAGAATTTTTCCCCCTTTAATAAGGAAGTGCCAATCAAAACCCAAAAAATCTTTGAGAAGTCTGGTTGGGATAGGATTAAAAAAGTTTTTGGGGTGGTTTTTTTTTAAAATTTAGTAATATTTAATAACCCATGAGGTCTATGAAAAGGGAAAAAGTCTAAAAAATCAGATGTTTCTAAAGTTTTGCTTTAATTACAACCCCGCCCCCAATTTAAAAGTTGTAGGCGGGGTGAGATGGATTGTTTCCCAAATCTACTATTTTTTGGTAAAAGGGCTCATTTAAAATCAAAACCAGGAGAGTTTAAAAGGGAAAGCATGTTTTTTGGTGGGGCTTGACCCTTTTTCAACCTGGCTCAGTTGAAAAATACCAGGGTTGTTTTTTTTTCCCCTATTTGTGATGGTAAGAACGGTTTCTTGCCCTTTTGGGGTTTTTTTAAATTATGGGGTGTTTTCCCGGCCGGGGGAGAATTTCCCAAACCCCGGTGGGGGTTTCCCCTTCCTTTTCCAACTTTTTATTTCCTTTTAAAATACATTTTCTTTAAAAGACCATTTGGGGCTAGCCCCCCTGATTTTATGATTTTTCTTTTCGAAAGGGGTTTTGGGTTTATGTTTTGGTCATTTTTTTCCCGTAAAAACGGGCACAACAAGGGTATTAATTTTTTTTTTCCCCGGGAATTCAGACCAAAAAAAATACACAACCTTAGGATGGGTTTTTTTGCCCCCCGGGTTTTGGGTGTGAGGTTTTAGGATAAAAAATTTAAATGTGTAAAACTAGGTTTAAAATCTGGATTTTAAATTTAAAAACTTGAGGGGATATTACCCCTATGACTATCAGGGGTTGACTCCCTTTAGACTGACTTTTCTTCCCACCCGGTTTAGTAAAGATAGGGAAAAAATCAATCTGTGGTCCATTATCAAAACATTTACTAACAAGATTTGGAAAAAAGATCTTGTTTAATTTTTGCCTTTTGGAAACAGACAATTTTCGGGGTAAAGGGAAAAGTTTGAATGGGGAAAACAGGGGGGTGACACCAGAAAAAACTGGGAAAAAAGCTGGGGGAAAACTCTGGGCCCCCTTTGGGCTCAACCCCTGGGTTGTCATGACTTTGTTTGTTAATATCTAAAATCTTTTCCATATTTTGAAAAATGAGGGTTGGGCTTTAAGCTGAGGCCAGAGAAGCACAGCTGATCTCTGACAACTAGAAAATCATCTGAATAAAGAATAAATCTATGGATAAAATCTTTCTAATCCAATCAGATATGTCCCAATCAATGAGCTTTCACTAACATGAGTAGGGACTTTTCCTTCTCTATGTGGATCATCAAAACCTTTTTACACACATATCCAAAAGTCACCACAACATTCATACAACTATTCATGTCAACAGAAATTCTAACATGCTGCTGAGCTCAGTCAAGTCTGGAATTAGAAGATAAAGATCAATCAGACATTTGGACTCAAATCCTCTTCATCTTTTAATTTTACCAATTTTTTTCTTCCTGAACTTTTTGTAATTAAACAACATTAAGGACAAATTCCATTTCTGACTTCAACCAACAGTCAGATGTCACAGTTGATTTAAAGTCTTTGGTGGAGTCCTCCTTCCTGTGTCACACTGACTGTGAAGTGGTCTCCTCCAACATTACATGAAAAAATGACTTATGAGTTCAGCTGTAATTGAATGGAAACTTCCATCTAAATCAACAAATGTAGAAGAATACTGAATTCTCCCTTCTGCTCTGATATATTCAGACCTCTGCTTGGCTGAAGGTGTGTGTTTCTGATTCTTCTCTCCCCACCCGGAGAGAAACACCTGGTTCTGACTTATTTCAACAAAATGGAAAGACTTATTACAGGTTTTTGGAGGATTTAGGGGGCTTAACAGAAATGGAAGAAATATTCACAATTTTTTCAAGTAAGTTTAAATCAATGAATAAGTAGGTTTCTTTGTCAGAAGGCCTTCCCTGTTAACAGGACCTGAGTCCAGTTTCACCACAGTTCTGCTGCAGCCAATGAAAAAAAACTCTTAGCTTTGAGAAATTTATGTTACCGATGGCCAACCCCTAATCCCACCCCCACGAAAAGGGAAGAACACAATTTAACATTTCCAGTCCCAAACACATAGATGCTTCCAAATCCTAACCAGCCCTTAAGAAAAACCAAAAAAAAGAGGAACCATTGATTTCACCTTCAAATAAATTTTAATTCTCAGCATAAATCGGTCTTAACCATGGGGTTTGGGGGTTAAGTTGAAGAACAAACCTGAAAGGTGATGTTGACATATGGAGGTTAGGACTTTTTTTTACTTGTCCAATTTTACATTTGTTTGAAGCTTTCCAAGTGTTGAGTTACCAAGAGGCTGCCGACATTAGTTCAACTCACTAAATTTGGGTTCCTAAGCACACACTTTTTGGCAGCGGTTTACTCATCCACCAGGTTGGGGATCACTTTTCACCCAACCCCCTTTTATTCGGGTGTAAAACTTGCCAGGCCAACACAACCACTGATTCGTGACCTCCCTGAAGTACATATCAGTCACACGTCTCCTGGAGACACCCTTTTACATGTTGGGTTACAAACTACAGGAAATCCAATAACAAGATTAAAAGTATCCTTTAATTTGTTTATAAGGGTTTCTGAAAAAAAGCTCAAAAAAAACATGAATAAATTTAAAAAATGAATGTGAATTAAAAGATAATAATGAAAACAAAGAATAATCCAAAAAACAAAAACTTGTTTACCACAAAATTTACATCTCCCGAAAACAGCTGATGAAATAGGGAAAAATTTCTACTTTATTTTAAAAATTTAAAATACTAATCACATGACAATTTAAGATCATTCTGGACACACAGCCTTTTTGCATTCCCCAGCTGGGGTCAGTCTCCGTGTCCCCCCCTGATGTTTGTTTTAGGTCCAACCATCCAGAACCTCCCGACATCTGGAACTGGCCAGGTGCAGGAACTCAGAGTCTCTTCTCTGATCTGTTCCGACTTCAGGAACTCTTGGATTTTCCCGATGCTGAGGGTCTTTTCTCCATCAGAAGGGGGAATGTTTATTTTGTCAGGAGAGATTTCTTGTTCATCTTCCCCTTTGGTGTTGATGGTTTTTGGATGATTTTGGTTGTTCTCTTCTGAGAAGGCCCCCTAAGAGTTCTGGTTGGGCTCCAGGAAGGCCTGAAAGGAACAACAAACGGGCAGGTGGCCATTTTACTTTGGAAAGGTTTTTTCCATGGCATCCCAGGGGGGACTCAGGAATTGCTCTTTTTTGTTTCCCCAAAATGCAAATTTTATAAAAGATTTTTCCCGGGTTTTTTCATCTTTTCCAAAGAAAGCCTCCCCCTCGGAAAAAAGTGGGAACTAAAAGAAAAAACTTTCCGGA